>VZRR01008715.1:0-62830 GCA_013398015.1 Oreocharis arfaki | reverse complement strand
GGCTGTCAATCCGGGGCGGCCGCGGCGGCCGCGGGGAAGGAGGGGGAGGTGGAGAGGAAACAAAAACAATCGCCCGGGCGCCGCCATCTTGGGCCGGTTCTCCACACGCCACACGGGTGAATGGGTAGATATGAGATTACCACGGGGGAGCAGCGGCAGCAGGGCACCGAGGGCTGTTCCGCGCTGCCAGCGACACTCGGCGGGCTCTAGGCACGGCCGCCGCCGCCCGGAGAGGATCCCCCGGCTCGGCCTTTTCGCCTCGCCAGCCCCTAAGCTGCACTGCTGGAGGGACAAAGTTGGGCTGAGCCGCGCTGCCTCCGCCGCCCGGGAGACCGGAGAGTTGAGCCGGGGTCAGAGTTAGGGAAGAGGGTGACGAGGGGATCGCTCCCCGCTCCACCGTGTGGGAGGCGCGGGGAGAAGGTTCTGCCTCCCCGCCCCTGCCGTCTCCTGCTGCTCGCTCCTAGGAGGAAAAGAAAAAAGAGGAAAAAAAAAAAAAAGGCAAGAACTGGATTGAGCTCGGAGGGGTGGATTTTGCGGAGTCTCCGTGAGAGCAGCGGAGGGGCGGCGAGGAGGAGATGTGTCCGTGAGGAGCGAGAGGAGCGTGGATCCATCCAGGAGCCGTGAGGAGCGAGAGGAGCCTGGATCCATCCAGCCTCAGCCCGCCGTGAGGCACAGCCGCCTCCCTTCCAAAGAAGCCCAGCTCTCCTGGAAGCACGGCACTCAGCAAGGATTTGCCACAAAGAATATACCACCCTCCTCCCCGGCGCCTGGATACTGCATTTTATTTTTTTTTTTTTTATATATACCCCCTCCCCAGCCACTCTTGTGTGTTTAAATACCAAATATAGCCTCTTGCGGGGGGAGGGGATGGAAATCTCCTAGAAGAATTGGAAATCTTGCTGGGATTCGGGAGTGCTGGTGCTGGAGAAGGGCGGCGAAGACGGGGGGATGCTCTGCTCTCGCTGCCTGGCCAAGGACTAGAGATTTGCCACTTCCCGGGAAGCCCGAAGGTTTGTTTGTTCCTAGACTGTTGTTTCCCCCCTTTCCCTCTCCTGGGCGACGCTAAATCCCTCAGCATTTATTAAAGAAAACCCACGTGTAGCTGGTGGCTGGTTTTTAAGGTAGTTTTTCATCGACAAACTGACAAAACTTCCTCCCTTCGCCCCGAGGTTTGGAACTGGAATGGAGCTGCTTTTCTCCCAAACACTACACGGGGTGTGAAGGGAGGGGGAGGCAGGACGAAAACATCGCCTTGGACTGATCCCGATCCGACCCCCCGACACTCGCACCCACGAGGGATGATTCTTCACGGCGCCTGATGTGGAAAACACTTGGAGACTCAGAGACTTCGTCGTGCTCAGCAGCTTAATCCTTGACTTATTTTGTTTTGGTTTTTATTTTTTTTTAAGTGGATTCGTAGCATTACTTTTATGAATTAAATTTTGCCACCGTTTGTACAGAAGCCAAATGACACGTGTGTTTTGAAACACGGTTCCAAATATATTTATCCCTCCCTCAACCCGGATTCTCTCTAGAAAGAGCCGCGGGGAGGTCGTCAGTGTCTAAACAAACCTGATTTTTAGTGTTTTATGAACACTACCTGCTGCAGAAATGTTGCTATAAAATCCTGTATAACGGTTCAGCAAGAAGGGAGAACTTTCCGGCTTGCAGAACCCAGAAAACTGGATATTTAAAGTCACTTAAATGTTTTAACAGCATTGGAAAATGGGAGCTGCTACTAAGTTGGCGTTCGCTGTTTTTCTTATCTCTTGTTCATCAGGTAAGTGGATGTTCCTGGATTTGTCACTTTAAACAGAAGGCTTTAGGGTCAGCACTTGAAAACTTGGGCTGGCTCTGTATGAATGAGCAGAAATCTTCCCTTTTTTTTCAGGTGGCAAATGTTTTTGGATGGCAGCGATTGTAAAGGCAGAAGCTGCTTTCGTGTTTATTCTTAAAAATGTATAACGTGAGCACTTGAAACGCGCTTGGATTTCAGATCAATTGTGTGGAATAAATGTGGAGACATAACCACCTAGTGTCACATAAGTAACCTGGCAGCGCAGTTATTGGTGTTGGATGCTGGTTTTAAGTAAGAATTACCTAGCTGAAATGCTCTTCGCTTCAGTTTGATCTCTCTTACTCCAGACTATTCACTGGTGAACAGCGACCTTCGTTAATGCTTCATTAATTTGGAATAGGTGCCGCTCTGAAAGGCTGAGCTCGTCCTTTGGTGATAGCGAGGGGTGTGTGCGTATAGAGATCTACTGACAGAATTGGGGTGAAAAGCCAGGCTTTCAGTTTCTGAACAATAATTTGTAACCCTTTGTCCTTTGCTGTTCGTTATGTCACTGCCTTGTAGTGCAGGGAAAAAAAAAAAAGAAATCTACCAATTTTCTTTTTAAAACAGCAGAATTCGAGGTCCAAACGCCAGCTCTGACTCCTGGGAAGCGAGCGGGGTGTGAGGACTTCCCCACGCTTCTCCAGGAGGAAAATTGTTATGGCAGCAACCAGTGGTTGGGCAACTGTTGGTCCATTTGTGCTCGGAGCTCCACCACTCTCACAAAAACCCCTATTACGAGCTGTGTGAGGACCTAATGCGAGTTTACAAGCCAGCCTGGCACTCCGTGCCTGCGTTTGGAACGGGTATTTAGTGCTCCGTGTAGGTTTTTAGCATCCTTGCAGGGTGTGCAAAGCTACACTTGTTTATCAGGCTAAAAGCTCCCAGACAAGTGCTCAGCTTCCCCGTGTGAGCGGGGGAAGGGAGTAATGAGATCCCTGTAACGATGCCTTTTAAATTTCCAGCGTTGGGAGGTGGAGGATTTTGCTGAAGAGGCCGTTTTGCTGTGGTTAGTAAATGGATAAGTCTCGTCTTGTGTCTGTAGTGCTATCGATCCGCGCCGTGTGCGCTAAATGTGCTGTGAAATGGCGAGCGCTGCCAGAGAGAAACCCAAAAACCCTGCCTGTGATAAGCAGGGAAACGACACAGCAGCGGGTTAAGGGCGGCCAGAAGGTTGTTCAGGAGGTTTGGTTTTTGTTCTCCCTTTGAAACAAAACGTAATTTGGACAGGTTTTGCTTTGCGGTAGAAGACGTGTGTGTCGCCTTTTCCTAATGCCTGATATTTCAGCTCAGCAGCGTTCCTCTCAATTCAGCAATATGTTTTGTAGGGAAACTTTTCTCCTCCTCTCACTAACAGTTTCTGAAAGACTTGCTGCCATCTGCTCTCCATGTCTGTCTCTCTTCCACGTCCACCTCTTAAGATCTTTTTGCCTAGAGCACAGAATAGTGGTTTTTGTTGACATTACCTATCAGACTTAATAAAAAGAACAGCTAAGCAATAAAGAAAGTCTTTCCTTTAGCATTTCTCGCTCGGGTTGTCCTTGGTAAGGTGAAAAGAATGTTTCTCTTGCCTGTGAAGAATTAATCTTGCTCTAAATGAGCAGGAAACTGCCTGCAATCCGGGCTGCTTCTCATGTTAATGACATTGTTTTGGTGGTTATTCCAGTATTACACATTAAGTGTTCCGGTACTTAACAATTATTATACTATTTTCTACTCACCCCAGGACTGCAGACACTCTAAAATTTTAGGCAAGTCTAAAAATAAATGAATTCAACGGTGAACTGTTTGCTTTATGATCAAAAATACAAGATTATATAAGATTTTAAGCTTGAAGTGCAGACGTTGTTATGAGCAGTGTTTCTTAACTGACTTGTTTCAGCTTAAAACCCAACCTGATGAGTTGGTTCTAACATCATCATCACCAGAAGTTTCTTTTCCAGTCTTTAGTGGGAAAATCAGTCTGCCCAGGTTATATATTTCAGAATATTGGCCGTGGTTGAGAAAATCTTGGAGTTCAGGTGTGGAGATGCCTGGTTTGCCTCTCTGGTGTGCAGCTCCAGCTCCTCACAGGCTGTTTCAGCGGGTGGGGGGGTTGGTTTGCTGTATTTGTCCATTTATTTTTAAATACAGCTATTTTCTGCGGATGTTTACATGGCCAATTAATACCGGGGTTCTTTTAATAGGTGAAAATGTTGTGGGTTTTTTCTGCGTGGTGGGTGTGGAAGTGCTCTTCAGGTTCAAAGCGATTTATTTTACTATCTGTAAATTGCTCTATGAAATCCTGTGAATGTAGTGCAAATGGACAGGAATTTCCAGTGAGTTTAATCATCTTCGTTAAGGGAATGAAAATATTTCGCCGTTCTGACTAAGATATTTGAAAAACGAGCATCTGTGTTGTTATTAGGCTTTAAAATATTTGTAGATGCTCGGATAAAAGTGGGTGTAGGGTTTGCACCCCTTCGTTGGAGCTCCAGAAGCTGAGATGGATGCATATTAACTAAACAAGAAAACAAAGTGCCCGGGTCAAGGTTCTCCATGTGCCCTCTAATATACTTCAGAGATAAACCTGTGTGCATGTATGATTGAAGACGGAACAGAAGATCCTGAAGTAATAATAAAATACTTCAGAACAAGCTTCCTGTGCCTCTGCTGTAGGTGAGGCGAGATTGTAGGGGAGCTTAGCAATAAAACTTGTGACTAAAACAGCTTGTTCATCAAAGGAGGTTCTCTTGAGATATTATCTGTGTGCTCCCCTCCCCCAGGGAAGTTTGTTTGTGTTCTGGTGTTTTTGTGATTGCTGAGCTACACTTTGTGACATTTCGGGAACAGAGAATGGGCACTTTCATAATTTTCTGAGATTTTCGGAACGCAAGCCCCGTGTTGCTGAAAGTGTGGGAGATGCTGAAGTAGTGGGTTTTCTTCAGCCTGAATCTTAGTTTAAAATCTCATCTTTCCTTTTGTTACTCATAAACTCCTTCTTTCCCAACCCATAATCTCTTCTGAGATACCTGGCTCTGCCTTTGGTACCTGGGTGGTCCCTCATCAAAGTAGTTCTGTAATCTCCTACAGGGCACAAGACCTGTGTTTTTTAGAACTTAAAATAAAATCATGCTAAAAATCACCTAAGGGAAAGGAACCATATCAGAAAAGTGTTGGTCCTCCCTGTTTCTCCTAATGCCAGATCATTCCCAAGCCACTCAGAAGGTCTTGAGTAATTTACCTGAAGGAAATGGCATGTCAAAGATACTTTTGTAGTTGAAGTAGTACTTTCACTGCATGGAGAAGGTTTTATTCTCTGATTTTTAATTTATTATTCTCCTGTCTCAGAGCAATTATTATCAGAGAAATTATTTTTTAAATTGTATCTTTTTCTCCCCCTAAAAAGTCTATCTTGAGCTGTGTAACCTGCTTTCCATGGTATGACTTTAGAAGCTGAATGGTTGGGTGTTCTGAAGGAATTGAGGGGGGGCATGAGACTTTTTTCTTTGATTTTACCTGTGTAATATCTTTTTTTTTTAACTATCCTTTCATTATTAACTTGGTAACCCTTGAAAATCCTGCCAAAGGTTTGGGAATGTTTGTGAAATTGTCTCTGCACGTGTGTTCCCTGTGAGCTGTCCATGATTGTGGTTGGACTCTAATCACTTTATTCACTTTATTGCAGGGCAATAAACCACTTCAGACTTAGTACTGCTTTTAAAGTAAAGATTCCTTTATTTTATCAGAGTGTACAATTTTTTATATTAAATGTGTCACCATTGGGCAAAACCCCAGCACTCCTGATATTACTGTTGAGAGCAGGACTTGTTTTGTTAAATAAACCTATTTAATACCGGTTTCAAGCATAGATTGAATTATGGAGAGGTTGATGTTATAAATGATTACAGCTCAAGAATCTGTTAACTATTTTTAAGTAATCTGTTAATACTTAACAGTTACAAACCCTAAATCTTCTGGGCTCTGAAAAGAGCTGTAATTGTGCTAATGCAACGTTAGAACATGTGAGCATCGTTCTGGTAGAACTCTGCTTTACAAACATTTTCGGAGAGATGCTGCTGTCATGAGTTTATTTGCATCTCTACCCTTCGCACACAAGGCTTTGCTTAAGAAAAAGCTTCAATAAGTTTGTTTGCATAGGCTGGGTGTAAGTTGAGGGGCAGGTGTTCGTGTGAGGGAAAAGCTCTTTTCTGCCAGAAGAGAATTACTGTTAGTAAGAATGATACTTTTCAGCTGGGTTGAATGGAGAGTATTTGAATGCTTTTTTTACTTTTTCCCATTCCCACCTTTCTGGAATTTGAGGGCAAAATCCCATAGGTGATGGGTTTGGCTGATTAGCAGCTGAGGACAAATACTTATTTTTCTTCTCTGTTTAACCATAGACATTAATTTTTGTTGTATCATTAGTTCTAGGGAAGGGGGAAAATAACAGTGCCTCCAATGTTTTTCTTTCCTGTTCATTCCACCTTTTCTTCCAACCTTCTCCACTTGTAGTTTTCCCAGGCTGTAAAAAGAGAGAGGTTGACAAGGAATCTGATTGTGGAAGGGGTTTCTTGGTGTAGGAGAGATGCATTTCCACCCCTTAATTAACTGAAAGCAGCTTAATGCAAATGCCTGCTTGAGCTGGTTGGTAGCATCCATGAGCTGTTAGCTCTCTGATGTTCCTGAAAATGAAAACTCCATAAAAAGATCAAGAAAATTACGGATTTTACAGCCAAGTTCTTGTGTGATGAAATCTTAATGTGTTTTTGTTGCCTTGGTGCTTAAAATTCGGCACATCTTATTTCCTGTTATTTCCATATGGAATTGAAGTGATATTGGATGCCAGTGACTTTATGTGGCATCTCTTGTCTTCTCTCCCTGCGCTGTCTGTGTGGTGGTGGAGGGGTTTTTTTTCTTAGAAACAGTTTGTGACTACGGTGCCAAACAGCAGAGCATATTTAGGCTTAATCCCACAGAAAATGAATATTTACTGCCATGTTGTTTACGTTGCATGTCTTTGTGGCCAAGAATCCCAAATGTACATTAGATGTATCGAATCCTTCAGTTGTTGGTGCAAAGAGAGCAGGGAAGGGTTTATCCGTTGCGTAGGTATTGGGGTGGTTTCACAACGATTTAATCCTTGGTGAAGAAAGTCAACATTGATGGTTTTCTTCAGAATTTCCTAGTTAAAGCTGTAACTGGAAACAAGAAAAACAGACAATTCAGTTATTAACTGGAGACATAAATCTTTGGTTATGTGGTTAGAGGTAGCAGAAAAACCCTTGCAAAGGAGGGAAGCTTTTGTGGGAGGACTACTTGTTCCTGCAGCCAGGAGCAGCTGGGGGCAGCGCTGGTGGTGCTGGGATGGGATCAGCACACACTGGGAGGTGGAGGTGTGAAGTCCTGCTCGTGGCAGCACCTAACCAGAGGTGGGTACAGAAAACTGGATTCTTTCTCAAGTAGTTCAGTGGAAGAATGTGCCTTCTCTTTCCCCACTGCTGCTCCCCAACTGTCCCAGATTAATTAATCTTGCTTCCAGGCGTGCACTCCAAGGAGGATGAGCAGGATGGGAGCCTTTACCTCTGGGCCTTTGTGAGGTTCTCCTAATGAACTGTGCCGGCATTCCTTTATGGAGCAAGGGACACTCTTGCAATTGTGTTGGTGCCAGCAGAGGTCTGAGTGGTGGCTGTGCAACCCCAAATCCTGATGACTTCCCAGCGAGGCACTGCAGGAGCAGCAACGCTTGTGGGGTTGCCAACTCCCGTGTTTTGTTGGGTTTGGAAGGGAAATGAAGTGTTTCCAAATTCTAAAAACACCTTGTGAAAGGCGTGGTAATTTTATGTTCTGCTGGTGTTTCTGGTTAAAGTGGTGCAGGTTAATCTGTTTCACTGAGGATGCAGTCAGTGCAAAATTGTAATTAATGTCAGTGTTATTCTTGAGTTGCTCACCACGGCGGCTGGTTGGGAGCTGTTAAACTGCACTGCTTGGCCCTGATGGGATGTTGGGGACTGTTAGTTGGCAAGAGGGCTACAAGTTGTTCAATTAATTTAAATAGCTGCATGCCACCTTTGGAGATTGCTTACTTTGTTGAAGTATAACTTCTGTTTTTAAGGATTTATATGAAACTGTAATTAAATGGCAATTTGATACAAAATGCTGAAATGACAGTGTAATTAAAAGCAAACCCCTATGTACTCTTCACTGTGATGGGCATGTAGGAAATGCCAAGATGCATTTCTCTGCTTTTATAACTCTTTAATTACATGAGGGAAACATTGTCTTTAGTTACTGAATAGATAATGAAGAAGAGATGTTACATCTTGGCCAAAAAGAAAAGAATATTTCTCAGATTCTTTTGCTTTCTGAACTTCGAGATATTCATCAGCCACGTTAAAACTAAGAAAATTAACATAGTATTTTGCATTTACAGCAAAATTGGATATTGCAAGTATGATACAATTTAGGTGTTGCTGTCTGGTCTGGTTTTGGTTTTTGCCTTAATGAGGCTGTTCCCACACTTGGAAAGATTCCACTTTCTCTAATGATGGCAGCAAATGAGTTAAGTTTTGCTGGCTTAATTCTGGATGTTGACACTGTTAAAACTGATACCTGAGAAGTTACTAAAGACATTTGATCTGAAGGTTCTGTTAGAAAGTATCTATATAATTATTTTGAAAACTGTAAGAATCTGTATAGCTCAGAATGGTTACTTTTTTGACAGCTGTAACTCATTTTGTGTCTTCCATCCCTAAATGGGATGCACATCAGAAAAATAATTTGTTTTTCTAACAAATTGCAGAGGTTCTTGTGGCAGGTTGACTTTTAAAGTTGGATGCTGCATCCATCCTTTTTAGAAATGCAGGAGGCAGACAATGGTCAAAAACATTTAGGATATGATTTGTATATTTTCTGAAAGATACCAAACTTTTTATGAGGATAAGTCAACATGCAGGGATTTTTTTGTTTGTTTCTGCTTGTTTGGTCTGGGATTTTCTTGTTTGTTTGTTTCTTCTGGAGAAAAAAAAAATGGAAACGGGTAAGGCAACTCAGGGATTGTTTTTAATTTTTTTTGTCTGACTGGCTGTAGATGTGAAGAATGTTTTAGAGACGATCCATGGCTTGTCTCTTTTGCCTGTTTCTGGAATTCCCAGTGAAATGAGGCTGCGGAGGGAACACAAACCCTGCTCAGCTCTCAGTGCAGCCCTGATAGTGTTGTAGCTTGTGCCAAGTGGTGTCTAATGAGATGACACAAAGCACGGTCTGAGGGCCAGTGCCAGGAGGCAGCACAGGCAGGGCTGAAGCAGAATTCCTGCAGCTTCAGCACTTCGGTATTCCCTCATCTCCTGCCTGAGAGCGAGGAGTGTGTGCCATTAATGTGCTGGGAAAACATGGCCATGATTTACTGCCTTGCAGCCCAGCCCTGGGTTAAACTGGGGAGCTGTCCCACTTACAGGACAGCCAACCCCAAAATGCCCCATGTCCTGCTGTGGGAGCAGAGCAGCCCCCCGTGGAGCCCTGAGCAGGGATCTGTGCTCGAGGGTGATGTGGGGTGGACATGCTCAGTCTGGGATGTGTGGCCTGAGTGCCAGGGAACAGTCCCTGGGCCTGCTGAGATCTGCAGCATAGATAGATAATTCTTTTCTTCAAATTATCTATTTCATGTTTAGAGGTGGTTCCTGTTTTAGATGAGCATTGGCAGTTTGAATGCAGCCCCTGTGCAGTTGGTTACTGTAATCTGCTGCCTGCCTGGTTTTAATGTCACTTTTTAAATGTCCCTTCATCATAACGGCTCTGAACAGAAATGGTAATTTCCTCTTTGAAATTACTGTTTAGTGTGGTGTCCCCCAAACTTCCAGGTTCTTTCCAGCAGAAATTAAGACTGGTACCCAGTCTGGCAGTGCCCACTCATCCTGGTGCAGAGGGTGCTGTGTCCCGAGGCTCAGGACACCACATTTGTCCTTGTTAAATTCCATGAAATTCCCGTGTGCCCACCCCTCGAGTCTGCCTGGAATTACATCCGTGCCCCTGGCATTGTCTGCAGACTCCCTGAGGTGTTCCAGCACCTCCTCCAGGCAGCCAGAAAGGTCTGAACCGAGATGGGTGCCAGGGGAAGGCCTTGAGGGACCCTGTGGTGCTCCACATCCTTCTCTGGATGGTTCCCTGTGGGAGCAGTTCTGTTCCACCCCAGGCTGGCTCTATCTCGAGATCTCTTTGCTTGCTCACAGAGCTGATTTTAGCTGGGTTCAGCAGCTTCCTGCCTTTTGGTGCCTCACCAACTTGTGATTTAGAGGTGGGTTTTATTTCTAACTGAAGCCTGGCCTTATTTTTTCAGGTTGAGAGCTCTTATCTCACCTAGATAACACTAATCTCCATTCCTTAAATGCTGCCTGAAGATTGGAGTGGTCTTCATTCTCTCAGCTGGGTTTGGAATACTTGGATTTCAGTATCAGCACATAAGTTGAAATTTGATCTGTTTTTAAAAGCTATTTTTAGATGTGACCAATCATTTTATCAAGCCTTCTAACATGAAAAACTGTTTCCTTCTAGGAATTTCCACATAAACAGGGAAGTGGGTTAATTTTGTTGTTGAGTTGCAGTGTTGAGTGTACAAGACAAAATTAAACTTTGCAGTAACTGTTAATTTTAGAAATTTTTTGCTAGTGTTTGTCAGTAGAGGGTACAGATAGTTCTCTTTAGCTCACAGCAATTACATGGTGGAAGAGTTTTCTTTAAATATTTCCATGTTTCAGGGTTGAAAAACATTTAGGCTGTGAAAGTTGCAAAATGGCACACAATTGTTTGAATTTCTGAACTTTTTATAAATAATTTGATTATTTATTTTTCATCATTTGTTTGTAAATTTGCTTTAAAAGTAGCATAGAAAAGTCCACTGGTTAAATATTTTCATTTTAACACTGTGATCTTAAATTCTGGAAAGGGTCTGTTTTGCGAGTTGTCTCTGGGGATAATTGAATGTTATTAAATGTAACACAAAGCCCATCAAAAAGATTATGTGCGATGGCTTTGAAAAATTGTAACAGCTTGGTTACATTTTATTTAACTCAGGTTGTGTCCCTGGGACAGACCCCAACGAATTAAGGCTCATCTGAGCTCGCCCATTTGGGGTGATAGAGATCAGAAGTGAGCTCTTGACGAGTTTCTATGTGCCATGCATGTGCTGAAACCGAGCTGTGGAACCGTGATTAATTTGTGAGGAGGTGATTTCAAACCACAAGATGGTTTTGCTTCCATTCCTGCCCCAAACTCGGCGTTTACCACCTCTCTGGGAAACCACCCGTGAGAACAGCGCTTTCCGGTGAAAGTTTTCTCTTCCTGTTCAGCTGAAAAAGTTCTGAATCACAGAACAAGAGAGCAAAGATCCCGCTTTTCATTCCAGTGGAAATGGAGTGGGTCCCTCGTGAAAAATCCTGATGCTCCAGTGTGCAGCTGGGCTTTTCCAGTGGCTTCGAAGCATTCAGATGCGTGGCAAATCAAGCACAGTTAATTTCCTAGAACCTTGTTTGCAAAAATATTTCTCTGAAATTGAATAATCCCAGGTTTTTTTCTCTCAATGTCACAAATGCTTGGGTGCTGGAAGCTCTTTCATTCCAAGTGAAGGTGGGAGAGAGGAGGTAAATGATGAGTTCCCGTTTTTTCATGTGTAAGAGTGAAAAAATGTCTGTTGGAATTTTGTTTTGATGAACTTTTGGGATATTTACAAGCTGACAAAGTGTGTTCTGGGGGAGCTTCTGTTGCCCATTTGAAATCTTCTCCCCACCACCTTCCTTCATTCTGAAACAGAGGTTCAGTAATGCAGAAGTTTTAAAAGTAAGCCCACAACATCCATGATTTTCAGTTGTTCCTCCAGCAGTTCAGCCAGCTTCAAAAACCTGTCAGTCACCTTCTATTTGCCCAAAAAGGTTGTTTCACTTGTAGGATATTTAAGAAAAACTGATGGGAGAACAGGGAGACAGGGAGTTCCTCTTCTTTGTATCTGATTTCTCACCCACATCCCCATTTTGTGCTGAAGTCACTCCTCACTCTGGGCTCAGCCCTCGTGGCTCTTGGGCTTTGGGCTGGGCTGATCCAATCTGCTAAAGCAGCAGAAATGACTGGAAAAAACCAGCACGGAGCTTTCTGCACTCAGTGGCAAAGGCAGGAGTTGGGTAAAAGGTGATGGAGCAAGGAAGGGGATGGATGGAATAAGGGCTGCCAGGGAGTCTGCCCGAATTGTCTTAGGAAGCGAATTATCAAGGGGAAATGCCACCTCACTGCTGGTGAATGGAGCTGTCCTGTGAATGTGTTGGATGAGAAAGGGAAAATGGCACAAAATTATCATTTTAAATAACTTCCATCTTCAGAAAGAATTTGCTTCTTTTTCAGAGTTCTAAGGATCTCAGTGCAGGCTTGTTCTCACAGGGTTTTTTTCCTCTTGCCTTGCTTTTTAAATATCTTCACGTCACATCGTTCTCTGGGGGCCCTAGACTTGAGATACCTGGGCAGAACAGCAGAGAGGCCCTGGCACAGGGTGCCCAGAGAATCTGTGGCTGCTCCTGGATCCCTGAAAGTGTCCCAGGCCAGGTTGGATGGGGCTTGGAGCAGCCTGGGACAGTGGCAGGGGTGTGGAATGAGATGAGCTTTAAGGTCACTTCCAACTCAAGTTGTTCTGTGATTCTGTCATTCCCAGGAATAGGTGATAAAATTCACTTCTGTCTCACAGGTTCTCTGGAAACAGTGAGGTGGGAACTAAAGAATAGATTTAGAGTGATGTAATCACAGAATGGCTGATAGAATGGTCAGTAAAATCCAGTTACATCCCAGGTTCAGGAAAACAGTTTGAAAAGACTATTTGCAATGTAATCCTAGCAGTGTCTAATTTGTGCTACTCAAATTTTAACTGCAAATGTCCTTAGAAATTTATTCTGAGCAGGCAAGCATCAAACTTGATGCAAAAATCTGATCCAGGAAGAGAACAGACAGCACTAACAGGTCTGGAAATGATGAGGGGAGAATGTAAGGGATGTCCTTTAGCCATAGAACCCTAATTGATAACGCCTGAGTGTACTGACTCAAAACACTTAACACAGCATCGGGAATCCCACTTACAAACAAAGGCTGAGCTGGTGAATTTTGCATAAAATTAATTTATTAATTATGCAAAATCCAAGAGGTCTCAATGCCGGGAGCATCTCCCAGTTGCCAGGGAAGTGTGTAAGAACCAGGACACCTGGCAGGAGCTTGTCAGTCACCCAATTGACAAAAGCCCTAAACCAGGAATATCTTCCAGTCAGCAGAGCACACTTCTGGAAAGAAAAGCTCGGGGTGAACTTGTGGTGCTGAGAGTTCAGCTGTGAACCCAGTCTTTGGGGCAACACCTAAACTTAAACTCATCAGCCTTTTGTTACACTGCAGCGTGAAGTCAGCCTCAGGCTGTTGTTGGGCTTTGTTCAGACATCATGTTACTGTTAATCTTCCCTGAAATCCTACATGAGGACAGCTTCTGTGCTAAAATCCAAGCATGGGCAGTGAAATGGAGATAAATTGGTCTCTAGTAGCAGTGTTCTGAAATGCTGCATAAAGTGTGGCTGAAATCAGTTTAAAAAACATAGGGGAATCTTACCTGAGGTATTACCCCAACCATGGTCTGTCCCAGCTCAGCCTCCTTTGTAGAGAAAAGAGAATCCAATGTTCCAAGGCCCAGGCTGCTATTTCCATCACCCTCTTCCTTTTTCAGTTAACTCTGATATTCAAGTTGCTTTTTGCTTCAAGCAGAATTTTTACCCCTTCCTTGAGATGGTGACTTCTCCTGAGGGCATTTAGGCCAATGTGTGACCTGCCACTGCTGGAGAGCAGAGGCCTGAATGTACATTGGTTTCTTTTGTGCCCACCTTCCCTCTAGCAAGGCTGGTCATTCTTGGTATAATGTTAAAGCTTTTCTGTGGAATTTCCAGTAGCTGCCTTGTGCTGGAGAGCAAGTATGTGGATTCCTTAAAAAAGTTATTGATAATCTAAGCAGATGGCCTCAGTCCTGGGAAGGGTGGCCTGGATGGAGGCACCGAGTCTAGAAATGTAACTTCTGTGGGCAGGAATTTGTGTGTGTGCTCTGTGTTCCCTTCTGAGGTGCTCAGGGCAATCCATGCTCTGTGGTCAGGAGTCCTGGATTTCTCCTCTGACTGTACAGGGAAGTGGGATACCCAAGTTCAGGGCATTTCCAACCGTGGTATCTCTGCATAAATAGTGCTGTGGTTAAATAAACATTGTAAGAGGAGAAACTAAGGCAGCTGGAATGTTACATCCACCTTAGCTCTGGGACATTGCTGCTGACTAGATCTGAGGTAAAGGGAGGTGTCAGGCTCTGGCTCAGTTGGGGTTTCAAGGAAGGCAGCTCAGGAAAGCCTGGGATTCCTCCTGTGGGCTCTGTAACACCCAACTTGTTCCTGATAGGACAGAATAAACCACTCCTAAGGGTGCTACACCGAAAGTTGAGTCACTGTTGCTGTTTGGCCACTGATTTACCAAGTATCTCTTGGTGTGTTGGCTGTCTGGAGGTAATCATTGTCCTGGGGAAAAAAACAAACAACAAAAGCCAGCCAACCAAACAACAAAAAAATCCGAAATTAAAAGCAGACAATTTTTCCTCTCCTTTGCAAAGGCAAATTCTCTTTATTGATCTTACTGGTACAACTGTTTGTGTTCACTTTCGAACACTCACTGACTACCACAGGATAAACACCTGGAGCAGGCAAGGCATGAGAATTCTCCCATCAATTTTTTTGTTGCATTTGTGAAGCTTTGGTGTTCTTCTGGCCTGCCAGGAGGATTTATTGCTGAGTGAATTCCTCAGCTGTGACAAGAGGAACACCTGTTTCTGTGTGAGCAGAAGCACTTCTCCATCAAACACAACATCTGGCAGTAGAAGCCCTTAAACTTGTGTTTATGACTTCTCTGGGTAAGAGACTCCATAATTTTTCTTGAGAAAGTCAGCAATCCCCATGACACTGATGCTTCCTATCTTAAAGAAATTAAAGCCCTAAAAATACATCATCATTCTTTCCCTTAATACCTGAAAAGTCTTTATTTTGCTATTAATGAAATGCGTTCTTTTGGAGGTTGATATTTCTTTATCCCCAATAGCTAAGAATAAAGGTTCCATATGAGCACATGTATATCTTAACTAAATATAAACAACTTGAAATCTGCTGAGTTATTTTCTGTTCTAAAAATTCCCAGCATCAAACTTGAAGGATTTGCCTTTTAAGCATCATTCTGGTTTAAATCGGGTTGGGAATTGGAAGTGAATAACCGAACTACTGCTAAATTACCTGTAATTTCTCCATCCCAATCCACACCAACATCCTACCTTTGTGTGCTAACCACTGAAATGCATTTAGGGATGCTTTTGGGGCTGAGTACCTTGGTAACTTGTCTTTTCTTCCTGCTCAGCCTGCTGGCCAGCTGCTTCACATCAAATCCACCCAAATGATTGATGAAGGTACTTTAAACAGAAAAAGTACATCTACTAATGATGGGTAATTAAACTGTAGAACTCAGTGTTTCAGAACATGTGGAAATAAAAAATGATCTCGCAGATGGACAAATTCAGGGAGGAATAGTTTGTTCAGAGGTGATTAAACTTGGGTCTGGATGGAAGTTCCAGATCAAATAATTCCTGATTGCTGAACGCCTTTAGTTCACCACTTTATATTGTCTGATGCTTTTGAAATTCTCCTCAGAAGGAGAATTCAGATTAAAATTAGGCCAACCTTCTGTTTTTACACTGAACTGGTGGCTTAATACCAAAGTGCTTTAGAACACTTCATGTGTTTGGACACGTGTGTTTCCTCATCTCTTCCACCCAGGACTCTGGTTCCAGAGGCAACATTAAAGCCGTGTCCCTTGCTCTGGAGACTCCCTGATCCCTGTGACTCTGGATTTCTGCTGGAAGGGAGCGGTCCTTCCCCTCCCTAGGCCAGCTTTTCCTCGGGCTGGAGCCGGTGTGGCAGAAGGGAGGGGGTGGAATCAGCGCTTGTGAGCCCGTGCAAAGTTCACCCCGCTCCGGTTGCCGTCTGTTTTTGTGGAGTTAAATTGTAGCTGTGGTTGTGATTCCGTGGTCATTCCCTTTGCGGTGTCCTCAGGGAGGATCCTGTAGGGCACGAAGGGCAGGGTGTGAGCAGTGGAGCCTGTGAGGGGTCAGGGAAGTGAATCTGTCCCTCTGAGTTTGCGTGATCGATCCCAGGCCGGGTTAATGTCTGAATTGTCTTCACACTCAGCGAGCCCGAAACATCCCCTGTCAGCAGATTCGGTGGAACGTGGTGCTCGCTCTCAGCTGGCTCTTCTGGGGGGCTTTAGGCACAGTGAGACATTGCAGTGAGAGGGGCTAATCCTAACTGAGTGTCCTGGCTCCTTCTCAGTTGCTTTGATGTCTTGAGGCCTCTGCTTCTGCTGCTTCCTTATCAGCAGCGTTGCTTGAGCAAAACAGATCAAAATTAGTTTATGGGTTTTGTCCTCCTGTACTCAAGTACAGATTTTTTATTTCCCCTGATATTAAGACTCAGGCATTGATAACTTTGAGGTTAAGACTCTGAGTTTCTAGTTCCTTCACTTTGGCCTGAAAAGTTTCTTCATCTTTTTCCTGTGTGCTGGCAACAGAACTCCTTGAATAGCTGCTTTCTCAAGCCCTGGTTAACACTGGGTACTCCAGGCTGCTCTGATTTTCCAAAATGCTGTGAAATCTAAAAGCCAGCATAATGACTAAATGCTAACCCATGGTAGATTCCACGAAGAGATCCTTCTTTGCCTCTTACTCACCTGCCTCCACGTGCAGTGGGTGGAATGCTATTTCTAGGGAATCCTGCATGTTGTAAGCTGCCACTTCTGTCACGGCTTGAGGTGTAGCTGGGAAGTTCTGGGGAATCTGTGCTTATCAGAGAATGGCATTAATAGGCAGAATTGTAGCTTTTTGTAATCTTTTGTGCAGCCTAGCTGGAAAATTGTCCTTTTCCTCTCTCACTGATATTCTGATTATTTCCTAGGAGTGTTTTTGGAGGTGTGTTAGCAGATCACCTGTCTGGCAGGTCCCTCCCAAATAAACTAATGCAATAAATCCACAGTCATCTCTGTCCCCTTATCTTTGAGAGGCAGGAGAGATTTACCCCGTTGCCTCTGGGCACAGGGAGTACGTGTGGAAAACATGTTTAGGGAACTCTCTTGAGCCTTTTATTGCCAGGGAACTTGGAGTTTTAATCATCAAATTTAAGGCTGTTCATTCGTCAGAGTGTCAAGAGGCTTTTTAATGGAGTAACAGCATTCATGTGCTGGCTTTAAATGTGTTCTTGAATAAGAACAAGAAGGTCAAAATCATATCCTAAAGTGCCTTCCAGATTTCAGGTCACTAGATATCATTTTCTTAATTGTTATCTAAAATTAGAAGACAAATTATCTTCTAGTAGCAAGTGCAGCGCTTTCAGCCTAAAGCTTTTGTTTGTGGTGTTGTTTTCCCGTGTCACGTCCATCCCTGATTCATCCGTGGACTTTGGATCCCTGAAAGTTCAGTGAGAGCTGTCAGAACCTGCCTTGTCTTTAAATAGCCACGTGCTTCATTCCGTGAGATGAGGTAATAAAAACGGAAGTTCGTGTAGCTGGAGTTAAGATTGAAACTTAATTTTATTTGCTATTTTTAAAGCAGCTGTCTAGTTCTAGTTATTCTGTCAAATTTAGCTCATTAAAATTTTGCAGCCCAAACCAATCCCATGGTTTTGCAGATAAACAGCCAAGCTCTGAGAAAGCCTTTGCATTATCCTACAGCACTTTAAAATTTCCTGCTCTTCATAAATACTTGTGATTTGTTTTAACTTAAAGAATCGTGGGGGAATTGATCAGATAAGCAAATTGAAAATTGGCCAGAAAATAGATTGCCTTGCTGTGGCTCTATGAGGTCTCCAGTTAAATAACAAAAAAACATCAAGAAATGAACTTAAATCGTAGTATGTGAGGATATTCTTCCAGGCATTCCAATTTCCACAGGTGTAGGAGTCTCAAAAGGTGTGCAGAATCTCCCTTTTGTCAAACTGCTTTTTGTGGGAGGTTAAAGCTACATTAAAAAATAAGAAAAAAAAAGTGTTGTCAGTAGGACTAAAGATAGGAAATTCTTTAAATAGCTCAGGCAGATGAACTCCAGCACTCCAGGAACGCTGCAGAGCTTCAGGAGGATGCTGCTGCCTGTGCAGGGAGAGCAAACCAGGTGCTTTTCCCCTGCAATTCAGTGAAATCTCCACTGTTTCAGCGTGGGATGACTTACTGGGGCTGGAAAACCTCTGTTCTGCAGCTGAGAATTGGAACAGCGAAGTCGACAAATTGGGGAGGATTTGGGAAAAAAAGCATTTCAGGAATCATCTTTTTGTCTACAAATTTATGGAGGGACTGAGGAATGTCAGTCCACGAGCAGCCAGGAGCAGCGGGACGGCCGGCAGTGCCTGCAAAGAGAGGGGATTTCCAACTGGAAGGTAGCAGTAGAAATCCTAAAAATCTGTGTTTTCAGTGAGCCCTGATGCAGGGGAGGCTGCACGCTCTGTCTGTTCTGAACTGAGGAATTGAACACCGAGATTTTTGAATAAGACTCATAAATTTTGGATTTGCTGCTGCGTTTCACGAGCTCTGCTGTGGGATGTGGGGCTGCTGGAGAAGTCGAGCTTAGTGCAGAAATTCCCAGTTTTGTTCTTTGCCTCTGTGGGTTTATAATGGTGTAAATTTTCACAGCTGTTGCCTCGGGGTTGTAAGATGATGGATTTTTTTTGTGGGTTTGTCTCTGCCAGGCTCTTGTTGAAGGGTAGATTGTATGAAAACCTTGGCAGAAGGGAAAACTTCAATGCAAGATGCTTTTAATAAAATAAATGAAATGATTGCTAGTGAGCAGGCAAAATAATAAGTGAGAATGGACCAGAATATAAGCAAAACAAACCAAGGTAAACGAGGAATAGGTTACTTTTGTATTGAAATATACGTATTGAATCACATAAATATTCTGTATGTAAATATGCACCATCTCTCCAATTTTTATTCCACTTGAAAATGGAGGAGCAGGATAATTTTTTTAATAGAAAGAATATTGAAAGGAAGCTGATTATTTGTCTTCTCAAGTCATTTCCTAAAGCTAAAGAAAACTGTACGGAAAATCTTGCACTTTATTGCTGCCTGCTGAGTTATGGTCTGAAATGCAGAGGAGCAAATCAGAACTTAATTCTATATTTAGAAAATTCCCACTTTATACCAGCGGTGTAAAATGATTGTTGCTGTTCACCAGGCTTCCTTACCAATACTTTATTCCTTTCTTTGTCCAGGGAACTCTGCAAAGTGCATTTCAAATGACATCAGCTAATTTCAAAGTGAACAGAACAGCTTTGTAATCAGTGATAAATATCTAATTTAAAGATAATTAAAAATGCTTGTCACACAGAAGCATATGACTTTTAAGTAAAAGTTGTTTCTGCTTGCTTGGGAGGTGATAAGATTGTGGACTAAATGTGATTAATGTTCTTTGCAGATGTTGCTTTATATGCTTAGGCTTTCAAAGTAAAGCAGTCTAGACTGTCTGTCTGCATTCTCCTACAGCTTTGATCTTGATTAAAACTGGTTGTATTACATTTATCATCTTCCTTTCTTGAATGCCAGAAAGTCTTTTAGCTGGTTTTTTGTATCTGTGTTTGTTTGTAGAGAAAGCAACTCAGTATCATCTGTAAATGCTGGAGAAATTACACATTTGGATACGTTCAGCAAGTAGCAAAAATGGGTATTTTGTATCCTAAAAGAGTCGTTTGGGTTATTTCAGGTGCAGCAGATGTGATTCCCAGTGTTAAACTCCCAGGGAGTGAGCCAGGTGAGCACTGAGTGGGTTTTTCCCCTGCTCTTGGATGCAGATCTGAGGGAAGGTGGAGGATGCTTTGATCCTGTGCTGCACTCAGCTGTATTTGTGTCAGCTCTGATATTGGTGATTTGTTAATATCTCTTGCATTCTGCTCCAGCAAGATTTTTCTTCCTGATTTCCACCCTCCCAGCTCCGGGGGATGGAGCTGGATTGCTTCAGGCTCTGGAAAGGGGTCAAATGCAGCAAAATACCCGAATAAAGTACATTTTTTCAGGGTACAATTTTCAGTTCTGTGTGGCAGCAGAAGAGCTGAAGGACGGGGGTTTCTCAAATCTCTGTTTAGGTGTTAAACCTGTGCCTGCTTAGGGAGATGAGCAGCTCCTCATTCGTGTGCACCAAGTACAACTTAAGTGATTTCTCCAAGATCTGAAATATTCAGATTTGCTGTTTATTCCCTTGTTTATTCCTTAAGGTTGTTTAGGGCCGCTTTGAGAACTTGATGTATTTTATGGGGAAGTTTGAAGTGAAGGTAAACCTTTTAATACTGAAAGAATTTGTTGGTTGGCCAGTAAAACATTTTGGGTAGTTCCATTAAATATTAAAGTGGATGGGGGTTGTTTGCTATTTCAATTTTTGGTGGTGCCACCACTGAGTGCTTTATTCCAGTCTGTTGGCTACAGTTTAGAAAATATTTACAGCTTCTAGACCACAGTGGTGTCTTAAATCCAAGTTTGGGAACAGGGCTCCGTGAGCTCATCCAATACACAAAACAATGCAGAAGTAACCAGACAATAAGTTAAATAATATTTAGCTGTCAAAAACCACTTGGAAATCCATTATAGGAGGCAGTGAGTTGTGCATTGCTCTGTATTTGGTCATTACTTCGTTTTTTCCCTGATCTTTATGAAATGCCAAAACTGTTCTGGCTTTGTTGTAACTTGGCAATGATGTGTGATTTTTTAAAATTTATTTTTCTTTAGTTCTGTAGCAAAATTTAATATTTTTCTATTACAACACGGTTATCATTCTGGAGATCTGTGATCTTGCCTGAATGTTGATGCATCATCGGGGGGGAATGAATTAAAAGAGAATATTTTCATGTGAGTCTCAGCCAGCAGATCTGGATTGCCCCTGCTTTAAAAGCATCACCCAGTACAGAACTGGGGGACTGGTTGAACTGGAGCTGCTATTCTAAATATAGATCGTGGTGTGGCTGGCATCTGTGCAGGGCCTCCTGACAGTCAGTTCTTAACAAAATTCCTATAAATTATCTTAATATTCCAAATCAGCACATGGAAAAGTTAGCACTGCGGTGTTGGTACCACGTTTTTGTAACAAATGGGTTTTTAAGGCTTCCTTGCCAAGTGAAATGAAGCAAAACTGGCTCAGCTGAGCACTTGAAGGCAGCTTTTTCATTGATGTGCAAGCTGTAAACTGAAACAGTTTGGGATTATTGGGCCGTGTCAGGTGTGGGCTGTACAATCAGGGGGTGTTTTACCAAAATTCAGTCATTTGGGATCAAATGTGATTTGCTAAAACCGATATCCAGTAGCACTTTTTGGGTGGTTTTTTGGATACTTTTCCTAACAAACACTGATGCTCCTGTTGACTTGCATTTCCCTAAGCCTGTGTGAATGGTTCCTAAATGAGATTGAATTTGATTTATTCATTTTTAAATGTTTAGATGTTTAAGACCTTTAAACGAGTCTTCATTTTTTCATACTTAGAGATAATTCTGGCAGCTTCTAAAAGGTGTTTTTGTGCTGTTAAATGAGATGGTGTAGATTGACATCAGATTTGTTGTTATTCTTACAGAACCAGAAATAAGAATATTTTGGTCTTTTATTTTCCTTAGTTGGATTTTTTTCCTGAATTATTTGATGTTGGTAGGTTATTTATTTATATATTTAATTATTTTATTTTAATTTTTAAAATATCTGTCTATATTTTTATATATGTATATGTGTGTATATATATATATGTACACACTTATGTATTTAAATCCTCCAAGTTTTTATTTTAAGGAATATGGAGATCATTTACAGGTTGCTAGAATTTATATATTTGTACGTATTTATATATATATAAATCCTCCAAATTTTTATTTTAAGGAATATGGAGATCATTTACAGGTTGCTATAATTGAACTGTAATTCTTTCTAACAAGGTGTTTTCTTAAGAAAAACACCAAACATGGAAACATAAACTATTTAGGCAGGTAAGAGAAATAAAATCCACTGTCCTGGATTACTTTTGTATTCATTAGAATCTCATGTTAAATCAGAGCTGATTTATTTAAAGGAGCTGCTGCATTTAGTACTTTAATGACAATAAATGTGCTGGGTGGCCAATGTGTAGCATATTTTGAAAGTCCCTACTACAGAGTTAGGCTCTGAAAAGAGTTTTAAAATTGTAATTTTAAATTGCTCCCTTTTCCAGTGAATTGTTCTTAAAGCTCTGATAAGAAATACAAAAAGAGTTAAGTTTTAATATGTATTGTGCTGACTTTAATAACCTCCTTTTGGTCTTGAAATGCTTTTTTTTGGGTTTGTTCTTTTTGGGTGTCAATCTTGCTTTGCTGGATACAATTAGTAATAACATTTTTTAAAAAGAGGGCAAGTAAATAGCAAAATCTGCTTCATGAGAATCCATAAAGATTAGAAAAAATGGAAGAGAAAAAGAGTTTTGTATTGAGGTGCATAAGGAAATTGCTTTGTTGTTCCATTGCTGTTTTCTTCTTCTGAATCTTAAATACATGATTTTTTTTTATGCTTTACCAGTCACTTCTATCCAAATTTATTCTCTGTAAAAACAGTCCTAATAGTGATTTTTAGTGAAATCTGTCAGTTCTCACTTCCTAGGGGAAAGCTCCCTTGGAGTGTCTTTGGAGCACGGAAAGGTGATGATGGGGGTTAAAAATGACGAGAGTATTTCAATTATGAGCGAAAACATTTACTTCATGAAGACTCCATAAGGTAGTAAGACTCTGGATTTCCCTGATCCGTAGAAAACAAGTCCAGAATAAGAAACTTGAGTCAAAAAAAATCTTTGTCCTCTTCTCTTCCCTCCCTTGGAGGTGCCAGGATCTGCATCTTGAGGATGAGGGTCGAGCTGCAGCTGAGCCCTGGTGTTGTCTTTGGAGCTGGGGCCTGGCAGAGTTGGCTTTGGAGAGGATGTGCTGGCCATGTCAACAGTGGTGCTGTCTGTAAACAGGGTTGTTTCAAGCTCTAGAAATGGGATTTTTAGCTTAATCTTCAGATTACAGTCTGGCACGGGGAGCAAAATGAGGCAGCCTGAGAGGGGACAAAGAGAAAATCCATCTCAAGTGACAGCCACTTTAGCTGGAGGTAAAGAGGCAGTTTTGCTGGATTTTTAAATATAATCAACACTGATTTCAGAGCATGAAGACACAAATTTTAAAACTCTTTCCATGTGGACAAGGTTTGGAGTTTGATCTCAACAGGACTGGACAGTAGAAATTGAATTAAACAGATACAGCAAAGTTTGAGGTTATGTAGATGTTTTGCTTTAGGAAGAGAGTTCAGCAGTCACAAACAAATTAGCATTTTTGTGCTGATAGGTATTTACTCAGATGTGTAATGCTGCAGCCTGACATTTGTTTAAGTTTAGTGGCTGAAGGAAGGAATTAATTCCACCCATTTGTGCCAGTTCAGCTGTTTGAGGCTGCACAGCTCAGTCGGATTTTTCATCGTGCTACAGCTCCAAAATGCTTTTCAAACTGGGCTCTTGCATCAGAGCAGACACCATGAGCTGCCAGTGTCATCCTTTAGTGATGCAGCTGATCCCAAAATGCTTCTGAAGGAGTATTTCCTAGCAAACAAACCCAGCATCCATACCAGAGAAATCTTTGGGAAAGGCTGAAGTCCTGGCCAGAGTTCTGGCCAAACATGTGGGTGGGATGAACTTGGGAAGTCCTGTTGGGATGAGGTGAGGAAATGAGAATGAAAATACAAAACCCTGGGATCGTGGGCTGTGTGGAATCAAGTTCAGTGTGAGGATTCTTCATAAAAAAGCTGGAGAGTTGAAAGAGGGAGGAGTGAGGAAGGTTTCCAGCTCGGTGGAGTCGGAACGTTTAAAGGTTTGAGTTTTTCAGCGCTGGGTTCTGCCTTTTCCCCTCCACGTTATCCTGTTTGCCTGCAGGTCCCAGGTAATCCCTCTGGGTGTTTACACAAATGTGGGACCTGTCTCTCCTCCTGTTCAGCTGCCATCTGGACAAGGGCAGCTGGAGCTTGTCTGGATGTGCTGGGCAGGGGATGTGCACTGACCATGCAGCTCCTGCCCATGAGCTCAGCACTTGGGGATTTTGCTGGGCCAGCTTGAAGGAAAAGGATACAGCTGATACTTTAAAAATTGAAAAAAAAAAAAAAAAAAGAAAACCGGTTGGGAGTATGTTTAGGCTGGGATTTTGGTTGTAACCACAGAAAAAAAAAAGAGAAGTATAGCGATGGCTAAAGAATTGGAATGTAAATAAGAAGCTTGATCAGCACATGTAGGATAACTGGGTGGTGTTTTTGCTTGCAATAGCACCGAGTGGGACACGACACCCACAGAGAGATTTGTTGGAGAGCTGAGTTGAAGGCAGAATCACACTGGTCCTGTTGTCTTTTCAATAGTTATATAAGGTCCTGTAAGACAGAAAAAGAAGTGGGGGTTGGATATATCATGTGGAGGAAACATCAAATGTGGAGTTGGATGCTTGCCTCTTAGATGTCTTGACTGTGTTTTTGTTTGACTTGGTGTGTGGTTCTGTTTGCTTTGCAGTCAAACTGTTCCATTTGCATTGTGCTTGGCTGATTTGGGAGGCAAAAGGTAGAATAATTTCTCGTAATTAGCCTGACTGAACTTTTCTGGGATGTTTTTGAGGGGTCAGGAGGGAGTCTGTGAAGAGGAGACTCCTTATTTGTCTTTATAGATACAGGTGAAATGTTGACACTGATTGTATTGAACAGGGTCCTGGAAGATGTGTGAAACAAACAGTGCAGGAGAAAGGTTGGAGAAAATGTCATTTCCTAATCTTCTCTTACAGCCTAACCAGAGAAGGAAGTTTGGAGACAGCTGAAATTGACAGCTAAAATGAAGCTTTCCCAATCCTTTTAATGAAGTAATTAATATGTTCAAACTTCCCATCTCCATGAGGCTGCAGGAATTTCAACCCTCCATTGAAGAAAATCCTAAACGTTTCATAGCTCACGGTTGGGAAGTTCTTAAGAAGTTTTGTAGCTCAGAGAAGAACCTCCACAAACACCAACCACAAAAAGGATCATTTTGATCCAAAATCCATTGGGATTCACAGCTGGGGGTTGCTGAGAGGAGCTCCCCGTATCTGGTGAGCTGCAGCACTGCAGGATTTCGCTGGTTTGGGATTCTCAGATCGGAGGAACAGCTCTGACAGGTATCTGAGATCATTCCCGGGAAGCTCCCTGGCAGGTCCCAGAATAGAAATGCTGCTGGTTGCCACCACCAGCATGAGACTCATCCCTGAGAACGATTCATAATTCCTGATCCAGTCTGGGTGTCCTTAGGAGGTTTATTTAGGTGCTTAATTGGTGCCTTTCATGCTGAAGGGCCTCTTTTTTAGTTTAATACCGGCATTTCAAGGCTCTGTGTGGAAATGGTGTCACCCCCGTGTGCAGTGGGAGAGAATCCCTGGCTCCTCCCTGGGCAGCTGCTTCCCTGAGCTTCATCCAGAGCCAGGAGTAGGTGATCCCTCCTGGATAATCAGGGTGCAGCAGAACTCCAGTTTGCAAGTTTTAAATGGCAAAAAATCAATTGGGGTTTCTCCTTATTAGTATTCTTGGTGTTTGGGGTTTTGCACTGGGGAGAGGAGGATGATGCAGATTGGGAACTGGGCATTTCTAGCATCAGTGCCTGTTTGGCCCTATTCTATTTTTTCCAACATCTGAGTCTTGTAGAATTTAAACTTTTCGGTTTTGAGCCCTGTGTTACCAATTGTGGAATATTTTAACCATCTTGTAATCGTGCCAGGGAGGGAACATTTGACCAGCAATGCCTAAAATCCACCAGCGCCTGAGGCGAGTGCAGCCCCAAGGCTGTGCCTCAAACCAAACAATTTATAGGATCCTTGGAGCTTTTTTCCCCCTACAGAAATCATCAGGCAGCGGCTGCGAGGTGTTTGTGTTCTGTGCTGCTCACACCTCGCCGTGACAGCAGTGGCATGTTTGAACTTGAAAACATCAGCCCGTGTTTTGCTGTGTTCCCTTGAAGTCAGGGAGTGTGAAAAATAACACTTAACTCCAAGTCTCTGGAGATTCCCGAAGGATGGCAATCTTTAACTCGGGTGTAAGCAGCTCTTAGTGGCACTTGAATTCCTGCCTAAAGAACAGAGATTGGTCACTGACCCTTTTTCTCCATTTTCTGCCACGTGCTTTGCTCTGAAAGGATTCTGGAAAACTTGGGCACCAGAGATCTGGGGGGTTTTCCCACTTCCTTAAATCCAGGCTTAAATAAGATATTTGGAAGGACAAGGCAGAAAATGGAAGATGTCTACAAAATCCTATTACAACATTATTAATTTCTTCTATCAGTGGCACAAACTGCTGGGAGGGACTGAGGGAACACATTGCAGAAGTAATTGCAAGTTTTTTTACTTTCAGCAAGAGCACCATGCAAATAAACCCAAGATATATCTATATATGTAAAGTAACATCATCAACTGGTTAGAGCAGCTGACTGTAAAAATGATTTTCCATACTGTAAGGGCAGAAAACTCAGAGTGAAAAAAGGGTTGGGTTTTTTTGTTACTGTCCACCAAGCAAACCAGGGGCTGCGAGGGGTTTTTAGCAATACAGATATTATTCCTGTCACCTTCCCCTCTTCCCTCTCAGTTCTGTTCCCTGGTTTTAGGTGACATCATCCTCCATAGTTTCCACTCTGCTGGGAATCCTGTGCTCTTAAGACTTAGTGTAGGTTTTGGGAAGATCATCCTTCAGTTTTCCAGCACTGGATTCTTCTCTCCTTCTTTTTCAGAAGTGTTATCTCAGCTACAGAATTTCATACTTCCATGGCAGGCTCATCCCTACGAATCTTCCATTTTGAAAAGGTGTGATCTGCAAGAAACTTGAAATATTTTCCAAGTATATGATGAGATATCTTAGCAAATACAGATTTCCTGTTGTTCCCCCCACTATAATCCTGGAGAAAAATGCAGCTCTTGCCATACAAAACTCTACACTAAACCTTACCAAGTTACCGCTGTTCAAATTGCAAACTCATTTATTTTTAAAGACTGTTTTAGAAAAAGAAAGCGGCTTTCTGGATCATCAGGTTAATCTTTAAATTTTGAAATTTCCCATGGGCAGTGTGGCAGCAGTGCAGGTGATTTGTTACTTCACTGCCTTGTTTATCTTTTTTGCAGTTCTTGCGTTGCCCGAGTTAATTGCTGCTGTGTTTGGATTTAATGAATGTACTTTGGCTCAGCTCATCTGAAATGCAGTCCTTGTTTGACCTGGGAGCATTGAGAACAGTGAGAATAGCACTAATATTAGTCTAAAAATCAACAAAATAAGTTTGGGGACGTGGTGGCATGTAAAAGGAGGACAGAACAGGTCCTTTCTCTTGGAACTCAGTTTGCTTTATTAGGTTGGAAATAACTTCTTTCTTCTTCCTTTGAGAAACATTCCCCTGGGTGTTATCAGAAAAAATAGAGAATGATAAAATCCTGCTTCCTGCTTGCAGAGACATCAAAGCTGGGCCTTTTTTAGTCTATATTTGTAGTCTGTTCTTAGATATATTTGTAGGGCTAGAAAGTGTTTGAGATCACTGTGGAAACAAATAGAATAACACATATGGGCAAGTACTTGAAAGAGGTACCTGTGCAGCTACTGAAGGTTTTTTTCCCAAGGTGTTATTTCTATTTATGCTGCATTTTCTGTCCTTTTCTGTCCCTCTAGAACAGCGTGTTACAATTCAGGTATTTTGGTGAATGGGCCATTCTATCTATAAGTTACTCAGACCCTGTGGTGCTTCAGGCCTCTCTGCTCTGCTGGTTTATTCTAATAAACTGCTCCATTCCTTGTATTTCAGTGCTTAAAGGGCTCAAATTCATCTCAAAAGTAACACAATTTAAGTAACCTTTCTGTTACAGGCAGAGGTGTCTGCCAGACTGAACCTCGCCCTTTAATTCTTTTATATACTGCAAGTTTTCTAGGGAATAGCAAAAAAAAAAAGTGTCCTTGGCACCATCAAACTAATCTTTGTAGGCTTTTCATCAATTTTCATGACTTCAGCGTGAAAATGTTGTTACATTTCATAAACCAGGGAGAGATCACAGATTCAGTTGCCTTTGCCCTTTGTGTCTTTACATGGTGTCACCAACTAATCATGCAGCAAAAGCAGGATTTGGGAATGAGGGTAGGACGTGGGAAGTGTTGAAGTCTTCCCTGGGAAAGGAGGGAGATGATCATTATCACATCTCACTTAAAGTATCAGGAAGCCATTCCTGCATTACAGACCCATGGGGCTGTGTTGCTCAGTTCTAGGTTTAGTAGATAAAAGTTGGATGATGAACTCCCAGGAATTTCTGTCTTTTTTTCCCCCCTGGCTGTAATGTGGTGACACCTGCAAGAAACAATTCCTCTTCCCTCCAGCACCTTTTCCCAGTGATCCCTTCCTGAATTAAGGCCATGTTAGTCCTTAGGAGCTGTGCAGAGATTTCACTGTTGGCCCCTTTTTAATTAAAAAACTGGTAGATTTGGTTCAGTCATTCTGTCTGATTGAAAAATGGCAGCCAGTGCTTCCAGCTCCTCCTGAGGTGAGGTTTTCCAGGCTGCACATGTACTCTCTAATGGAATTGCTGCCAGTTCTGCCGTTTCCTGTATTAACACAAGTTCAAGTATTGGTTTTGTTCCCTCAGAGCAGCTGTTGTGGATGGACACGAGCGTGCAGCACTGGAGCTGCAGTGGGAATACACAGATTTTCAGTGGGATCTGGCTTAGCACGCCCAACCTGACCTCTGTTCTGTACTCAATGCCCTCTGCTTTCCCAGTGAGTTTTCCTCCCAAGCTTTCAGACTTCTCCTTCCATCCATAAGACACTGCTGGAGTTTTGCTCATGGCTTCTTTCAGCAGCAGCATTTTGCTTTTTGAGGTTCAGGAATTGAGGACCTGGCAATTCCTTGTGCACTTGGAATGGGTACAGGAGTTTCATTAGAGATCTGCTCTGCCTAATAAATTCGCTTTATTGTAAATGCCAGCTGCCCTTCTCCCCTGGGAGCTCCGTCCCTGTGGAGGGGGTGGCAGAGCTGGTTGGAAGCAGATGGGCTCAGGGCTGCCTTCTTTGTGTGCTTCCCCTTCTCCTCTTGCCTTGCTTCCACCGTGTTCCTGCTTTTCTGCTTGGGAAGATGAATCCAGGATTGTCCTGCTCTGTCCAAGCCTGGGTTAGTCTGGCCAGACCTATTGCAGGTGCCTGTCCAGGTGAGAAGCCCCAGCCACATCCAAGGTCATTAAACCAACAGCGACTGCTGCCAGTCCCTGATTAGAGCATTAATGGACGAAAAAATTAACAGAGAAGAAAACCTCACTATAAAGAAGACAGGAATGAGGAGAACATTTATGCAAAGTTAGTTTTACTGCAGTTCCTGAATTTTATAGAATTCCTCTCGTCTGTGGTCCTTCAAAGCTCAGCTTGGCAGCGGGAGAAAAGCAATGGCACGTGTGAGAGAAATCCAGGACTTCTGCTTTATTGCACTGACAGAACCAAATTGTTCAATCTGTTGCCTCATCTGTTTCTTGCCATAGCTGAGAGTTGTAAAGGTCAGGCCGTGGCAGCACAAGGAATATAATGGTTCCCAGGCTGCACCTCGCAGCGTTCCCAGCTGGCTCCTGCCCCTCTCCCATTGATCCGCCAGCCTCCCGCCTATTTTGGGAATGCGTCAGAGGCAGGACTTTGGGAAGGAGCAATGTGGGATGCTCGGTATGGGCAGTGCTGGGCTCAGCTCTCCCAGGGCTGCAGCAAGGCTCAGGTGGGAATAATCCCCGTTCTCCTCAGGAATGGTAGCTGGCTCACATTTATTGTGGATAAACGTGGATAAAGGAGGCGATGCAAATGAATGCATCAAAATCTTCAGTGGGAGATCTTTTCTCTGCCAGTCTGGTGTTCGGCGTGCTGTGTAATGTCATACTTCAAAATATTAAATGTATAGATAAATACTGGCAAAGTGCTTTGGGATCCTCCTGGCCCTTCCTCAGTGGATCCTCCAACTCTCCAGCTCCTCGATCCCCCTTTTTGTTTCTCCATGGGTTTAATACAAGTTCAATGGTGGAGCTTCCGTGAAGATTGATGGCACGCTCTGGTGTGTCTGACAAGAGGAAAAGCAGACATAAAATGCAGTTCTTACTCTCTTCCTATATTTTGTTAACACTTCTGCTTCCCAGCAACCCCCCACCTTTGCAGGAACCAGATTGGTGCTTTATATCCCATTAACTCTGACGTTACCTCCACCAGAATCCCAGAAGGGTTCCCTAGCTGGTCACTAAATGGACTTTAAGGTCCCTTCCAACCCACACCATTCTGGGATTCTGTGATGCCCTTGCCCCCAAACACCTCTTGGCTTTTTTGGGGGTTTCTATGATGAACTCCCTGCTCTTTTGGCTCATGTAACAAGATAAGAAGCACAAATGCCTTTTGGTGAATTTTCCTGGCTAAATCTCCTGGTTTGGCAAATATTTTAATTAAATCTTCACTGCTCAGCATTCTAAATTTTCTCTGCTATTGCTATTCATGGAGAAGTATTGCCATGACTTGTTCTTCATTTCTGCAAATCTTGCTAAGTTATGCAAGTCACTGTTTGACTTCACAGAAGATCTTTGTTTTATGTTTCAACACTTGGAATGCTGCTGAACTTTACGTGTTTTCTCTCTTTATTAAAAAGAGGGGAGAGAGGGCACCTCGGTACAAGCAGTAAATGATATTTTCATACAGCCTGCATTTGTTCATATGCCTGATCCTTCAGAATTCCAGCTAATTGTGCTTCCCATTCCTCCCAGGTGCCATCCTGGGCAGATCAGAAACACAGGAGTGCATCTACTACAACGCTAACTGGGAAAAGGATAAAACCAATCGCAGTGGGATCGAGCCCTGCTATGGTGATAAAGATAAAAGGCGACACTGCTTTGCTACGTGGAAGAATATTTCTGGATCAATTGAAATTGTGAAGCAAGGCTGCTGGCTGGATGACATCAATTGTTATGACAGGTGAGTTTTCCTAGGGATTTTTGAAATTGATTTGTCACTGTAAACTCTTTCGCCTCTCCAGAATTTCTGTGTCGTCCCCTCTGCAGCCACGGCTTGAGATAAATGAGTCTGTGAATAATTATCTTATTTTTAGATGCTCACTTGTATTTTAGGGACCAGACTCCATGTGGGTACTTTGTCTTGTTTGCAGAATACCATGTTTTACCTTCTTACAAGAACCCAGGTATTTAATTTATTCCTTTTTAGCCCATTAATAATAGATTCTGTAGTGCCTTGTTATTGCCAAACAGTGCAAATATAATTATTGCAACCGGGATGCAAAATTCTCTCCTTGGTTTTTCCAAAGTCTTTAGAGTTGGAAAATCAGCACTTTGTGTCTGCAATTTACCAGATCATGGAAGTATTTTGGCAGTTTATTAATAAGCTCAATGGCAGCTCTAAGAATATTCTGAATTTCTAGTTATTTTGTTGATAACAGATGGTCTAGAAAGTACCCACGAGCAGTAACAGCAGGGCTTGGGGTTTGTTAGATGCTGACTGAATAAAGGTCGTGACTCTTGAGCAATGGTGTTGCAGTTTTTTAAATACTGTGTTGGGTTTTATTGGCCCAAAACATTTATTTTCTGCAAAGACAGAGAATCAAGGAATAGATCCACAGTGGATCTTCATTAAAAAGTATTTAGGAGTTTTTTCAGCAGTATTTTTCGAAAGTTTTTCTGTGTGTTTCTTTAAAGTTGAGTTGTTAGAAGAGATCTTTGCAGTCCTTTCTCCCAAATCAAGTTGCCCCACACCCCAGGATGTTCTGTGCTTTCATGACAACTTAAAGCTCAATTCCACAATCTAAAACAATCCTAAAATCATGAGATTAAATTCTCCCTTGAGCAAAGGAAAGAAATTGGAAGAAGAAATCAAATGCAGGAAGGGCGGTGAGGAAAGAGTTGGAAACTGAGTAACTCTCAGTCCTCATTAAGTAACTTGTGCTAATCACACACAGAGCTGTGTTTGTCCAAAACAGCCCAAATCTTATCTCTGGAGCGTGGGGTGCTTTTACTGCTCTGGGAGTTCATGGGGGTGACTCCAAACAGCAGCAGATTAAGGACATCAAAGAGAAAATGTTCCCTGGAAGCCACAGGACAGGGTGACAGCAAGAGCTGGCTCTAGGAAATAACCCCAAGGTTTGAAGATGAGCCCAAAACTTCCTTGACAATGTTCAGCTGTGTTTAAAATCCTTCAATATTTCTTCAGGCTTTTCCAGTTCTGCTGTCAGGCTGGCTCCTGGCTGGTGCCTGTTTTTTCTTTCCTGATGGGAATAGTTTCATCTTATTTGTTAATAGAGTATTAATAAAAAAGCCTTTCCTGCAGTTAATTCAGGGAGTGAAATAAGCCTTGTCCCTGAGCATAATGTAGGCAGGGAAGATTGTAGACATTTTATCATTTCTTTCTACAAGTATAATAAAATATAAAATTTCTCCTTCTCACTTTTGTCCAGCCCTGTCCTGTGGGTTTATGGTCAAGCACCAGCACGAGGGTTTGATCCCTCGTTTGTCCTCTTTAAATCTAGATTGTGAGCTGTTCCTCAGTGTCCTTCTGGTGGCTTTCTTTAACTTTGCCTTAAAACCAGCAAAAATGTGTTTCTCTTTTAATAAAATTTCACTGCAGTATAAAATATCAAAATTTAATTTATTTCATTGGGTTTCGCTGTTGCTTTGGCACTGGGTTATGCTGGGCCGTTTGATGATGTTCACTTTGGAAATTTTAAAGATGGGCACGTATTTTTTCCTTGAACAAAAACGAGATTAATGACCATTTGACTCTTTTCTCTTGCAGGAATGATTGCATAGAGAAGAAGGACAGCCCCGAGGTGTTTTTCTGTTGCTGTGAGGGCAACATGTGCAACGAGCGCTTCTTCTACTTCCCGGAGATGGAGGTCACGCAGCGTAAGTTCCTCCTGATGGGAATGTTCCACTCTGGGTTTCCTCAGGAGATCAGGCTTTTCCAAAAATCCTGGCCTGCCTTTCCTGCCTGAAAGGCTGTGATAGAGCTCTGTGCATTCCCAGGCAGAGCTGAGGAATTGGCAGTTCGTTTATTCCACTTGGGAAGGTGCTCTCCTATAAAATCAATAAAAGGTACTTCAGCTCTTTCCGAGGGTGAGAAGGAAGGATGATCTGAAATAATTGCCTGGTTTAAGGCACAGAAGTTGCTGTCAAATCTTACCTTAATGGTATGGTGAAGCTCCTGTAAGTGTGTAAATTGTTGGGCTAAAAGCCTTCTCATCCCTGTATCCCTGTGCCAGCCTGGGGATGCTCCTTTTCTTCAAAAAATCCTCTTTATCCCAGCTGGACCTTGAATTCCTCTATAAATGGATACAGTAACTTCTCAAAAGGGGGAAGGAATTTCCTCCCTTGCAGGTTCTTCCATCTCAGCATATTCTCTGGTTCTGAAGGACCATCGAATAGCCAGATTTAACAAACAATTATTTTAAAAAACAACAGCTAAAAGATGATTTGATTTTTCTTGCCTTTGTTCTTCCAGTCAGGAATCTTAAGCTTTGCTGGAAAACTGAGTGATGTTAATAACTGAGCTGAAAACAGCAAATGTCTCATGTACCAAATAGCCAGAGGAAGTTGTTTATGAAATGAAAGAACATTTTCTGGGAGATTAAAATAGCCTTTGTTGACCCAGGAGATATTGTTGTCATTTTTGTCAGCGATGCTGCTAAGGCAATAATTGACATTCTTCCCTCTCATGAGCCCTCTCTTGCCCCAGGGGGCTGTGGCTGCCTTGGAAGCAGCTCCAGCTTTTCCAGAGCCTTTTTTGAGGTCGTGTGGAAGTGTCTTCACCTGGAGAGCTCCTCCTTGCAGCCGAGCAGCAGAGCACAGAAGTGCTGGCAGGTTATTTCTGCCCTGGCTGAGGCTAAACCTTTGTCTGGATTGTTTTTCATTCATTAGGTGATGCATTCTTGCACTCCCCTGGGAATACAAACACCCCTTGCCCACTGTAGGCTGCTGGGGGTTGGAAGCACAGAATTCCACCGTGCTCAAGTGTGAATCTGGGATCTGAGCTGTTCCCATGCTTTCCAGAGTGCTGCCTTTTAACCAGGTGTTAGTTTGTGCTGGCTGATCAGCTACTGTGAGCCTGCTGTGCTGATGGCAGGAGCTGTTAGAAAATCAGGCTGCTGCACATTTCAAACACTGCCTGGTTTTGTTCCTTAAAAGCTGTGTCCTTTTTTTTTTCCCCTTCAGCAACTTCCAATCCTGTTACACCGAAGCCACCTCTGTTCAACACCTTGCTCTATTCCTTGGTGCCTATCATGGGAATTGCAGTGATCGTGCTCTTTTCCTTCTGGATGTACAGACATCACAAGCTGGCCTATCCTCCCGTGCTTGTTCCCACCCAGGTGAGCCCCTGCTGCAGGATTTGGGGTTTTTTAAGGGCCAAACCACTCCTCAAGGGGATCTGTCTCATGGCTGGTCTCTGTTGCCCTCCTGGTTTTGAGGTCCTAACGCTTGCTCTCCCCTAAAGCAGAGAATGAAGCTTTACTTAAACAGCCTTATTCATTATTCTTTGATGAATGTATCAGCAAGTACTTCATGGTTTTATGCATCTGTTTGTTTGGGAGGAGGAAAACTGAGCACAGAGGGCACAGACACAGGGAGGGGGTGCTGAGGGCAGAGCTGTAATGCTTGGCTGAGGACAGCAAGGGGGCTGCTCGTTCATCTTGGCCATTTGAGGTGTACAGAAAATAGCAGCTAAGAGAGGATGAGCTGTTTCTAAGGAAGCCTGGAACTGGGATACAGGTGCAGTTAAAGGGAATGTTAAAATCTTCAAGCACAACTCCAGGGCATAGCTCAGCTCACGGGTTGTGATTCCTGTCAACTTCTTCCACTTGTTTATGCATTTTCTGTTTTGTCTTGAAATGTTTCAGTTTTAGGGGTGTTGGTGTTTTATTTCAAAAGGATGATGAGGTTGTGGGCTCCACATTTGAGTGGAACCTGGCTGTGCTGCATCCAAACCAAGCTCCCCTGGCTCTGTGTGTGGAGTTCCTGCTGTGGGGAGGCTCCAGCTGATCCTGGAGCTGTAATCTGTGCTAATCCTGGAATTCCTCTGCCTTCAGTTACATCTGGAGATCCAACTGAGATTAGGAGCCTTTTATGGAAAGAGTTAAAACAGGAGATTCCAAAAGCAGAAAGGATGAAGAAAATTTAGTTGTGGGAGTAGAAATTATTTTGATTTTTGTGGTAGGAATCGAGCTTCTAACTCAGCTCAGTGACCAGAACACGTGACCTGTCCTACAGTGATGTTATTTATGATTAAAATTAAAACTCCTGTTCTTTTGGGTAGGATTGCCAAGGATTGATCTGTGTGTGTGCTCCATGCTCCCAGCTCCTGGGATATTTTCAGTGCTGCTGCTTGACTGGAGGGTGCTGCAGGAAGCAGCATTGCCTGGGGTTGATAACTCAAGTGTTTTGGTTTCAGTTTTGCAGTAATAGATAAGAAGAATTTGGGAGAGGCAGTGGACATATGTTGTTGCCAAATGAAAAGAACATAATTTAGAGAAAAAAAGTCTGTTTGCTGTCCTTGCAGAGAGGATTGCAGCTCCTCAGACTCCCTGCAATCTGTCAGCATAATTAGTTCATCCAGCTCCCATTTTATGGATTTGGGACTTTTCATCAACCCAGTGGTCTTTGCTGGGAGATCAAATTCATAACTGCTAATTGTGGGGATGATTCCAGCGTGGGATTGTCTTCCTAAAGAAATTAAGTCCTGGGTAAAGCCATAGAAAAGCAAGTGAATAGTTAAATACGTATGGGCTATCAAGAAGTTGAATTCTGATTCTCCCTCGTTTTGCTGCAGTTGTTTCCTTGCATGGGTTGTGTTTGGGGCAGGATAGACACCCAAACTTTTAATAAATAGGGTAATCAGCTGTTGTGTTCGTGCTCAGATTGTATCTTTGTGTTCCTTGGTGCTTGTGGAGCAACAACATTTTCCTATCTTGTGGTGAACAGGCATCAAGGCTCATGTGGAAAGTCAGGAAAAGCCACTTCTGCCTGCAAAACTACCTGGAATTATTATGTAAATCCAGTGTATAAACACTCTCCCATATGCAGCAGAGCAGTGGTTCCCACTTCAAATTTGATTACAGCTGGTTGGAACAGGAGACAGGGGAAGCAGGAAAGGAGGGAAACCATTGGGAACTTTATAACCACGAATAAACTCTGGAATATTTGTGCCATGAATCTCTTAACTGTTAATAGTGTATTTAATAAGTGGGGCATGAGTGGAGTTTGCAGGCAAATGAATTTGGTTTAAATCTTTGTGTGGCAGTGGTAAAATGGACAGGTTGGATGTACAGCAGGAAAAACAGGGATTGCTCCATGTGAGATTCAGATAAAGCTTATCTGCTTTTCCTTGGTTTATTCCCAGAAACAATGGGAGGACTGAGCTGCTGCCCTGGTACCAAACTCAGAGGAAAAAATGGAAGGAGGGATGAGGAATAAGCAAAAGATAAAAATGAGGAAACGCTGAAGAATGAGAAATGGTGAAAGAATTAGAAGAAGTGATAAATGAAAAAGAATAGAAGTGGTGATAAAAAAATCTGAGAGCAGAAGGGAAAGAAATAGTTTGGAATATAGCAAAAAAAAAAGGAAGAAATAAACTATGGGAAGTGTTTGAACCTGTAACGAGACATAAAGGACAATTAGTCTTGGCTTGTTTGTGCTGCTCTCTGTGCCTCACTGCTGTGTGGGGAACTATCCAGTGAAAGCTGTCAAATTCCATCAAATCTGTCACTTTCTGTGTTCCCAAATGAGTTATTAACAAATCCATGTTTGCTGAATACATCTGTGTGTATGGAAAACACTTAAGAACTGTTCTGTCTCCTTATTTCTATTTGATTTAGCAAGCCTAAATTCATCAGCTGAGAACATTTATCAAAAGAATCGGGTTGGTATTTTAAATATTCGAGGGTGTGCAGTTTTCTGCAGCAGGAGTTGCTGTGACCTGGTTCGTTGTCCCTGGGGGACACTGGCAGTGGAACCCCGTGCTCTGGAATTGAGGTGTGACCCAGGATCCTCCCCAAACATTCCCAGTAAAACTGGAGTGTGGATTATCCCTTCTTCCTGGCATCCCTTGAGCTGGGGCCAGAGCTGTCAGTGCAGATTCCAAGGGGCTGTTCCCACCCTGGCAGCAGCTGATGGGTGCCACTGTCACCCTTCACACAGAGCTCCCCCCGTGTCCCACCCCCCCAGCAGGGAATCTTTCACCTCTTGTGCTCCCCTGGGTGCCTGACTTGGCAAGGTTTTACTGCATCACAGTTGGGTTTTTTTGCTTCGAGTTGGTGTTTTGGAATGAGAGTTGTGTTGAGAGGCTTGAGAAAAGGCTTTGCAGATTCACTTCTGGTCTTCATGACCTGATTTGGGGATTTCTTCTGAAATGGTTGAGTTTTGTGGGGTCAAAGATGCGTCGAGGTTTTAAGGACTGAGCGCAGGAATTCCTCAATCTACCTGATGCACTTGATATTTCTGGGATAATCTTTCCACACCAGGAAAATCCCAGTTTCCTGCTGGAGAACGAAGGAATTAAATCAATTGCTCAAGTTTTTCCCATTTTGCCCTTCCAAAAGCCACATTTTTTTCTCTTGTTGTTACATTTATTTTAATAGAAACATTTCAACCCTGGAAAAATGCAAGGGAGAGAGGTGGTTTTTTCAAGGATTGAATCCAAACCTGGGAAGATTAATGGCTACTTGAAAAATACACACAGAGAGAAGCCAGGTGCTTATAGGAAATGGGAAAAGAGATTGGAAAGTTACTGCAAATCAGGAGTCCTGAATGTGCAGTGGGTGAGGAGCTTGAAACTGAGTCCTTTTTATTTTCCTGATAGAATCCTTGGGCTGGTACAAGTTAAAATCCATAACAGAGGGAAGAATTTGTGTGAAAATACCCAAAAGCCAAGTGCAGCTTTTACAGACAGGATATGGTTGTGGGTAGCCCAAATTTTGGGGAAAACCCACACTGCCTAGGGGTTTTATTGGTCTAATTGGTTACAAATATTGTAACAGACCCGTTAGAGTTGGTTTTCAGGCAGCATAAACAGCAGTGAGTGTGTTTATGTACATTTGTGTGGGTGATGGGGGTTTCCAGGGGGGTTGACTGCTCCCAGTTTTTCTTTTCTCAGAGTTAATTCCTGGCACAAATCTCAAGATTTGCATTTCTTTTGTAGCTTGATACCCTTAAACTGCTGTCTCTTGGATTTCTGCTGGGAGCCTGAGGTGGTGATGCTCTGTGGGCCGAAGGGGAGGACATTGGTTTATAATCCAGAGGTGTTAATGAGCATAAATACATCTTTTTAAAATTTCCACATGTGTGGAATTTATCGGTGTTTGGGGGAAGCTGATCCCTCGAGGGAGGAGTGAGAGGTCTGGGAGAGGACTCGTTTCCCAGAGCTTCATTTTTGCAGTTTCTCGTTATGGGCAGAGCACAAAGGTTGAATTCATACATATTTCTGCTTCTGGCTGAGGAATTTCCATAATTCTCAGGAGCTGGAGAACTTTAATAATGAATAGGCCTGGAAAAAAGGACTTGCAGCCCCTTGGGGTGGGTTTTGCTCTGCTCTGGAGCTGCGCTGGCCGGTGGTGGAGCAGATCCTGGTGGATCCCAGTGCTCCAAGCTCTCGTACAGGATTTATGGCTCTGTTCTCCAAGGAGTCCTTCAGCCCCTGTGGCATTAATTATTTGGAGAAAGGGAAGTGTGTGCTCGGCACTCTCCAGGCCCAGGGAAAGGCTCCTGCTGGCCCCGCGCTCCGGAGCATCCGGAGGGTGTGGGGGCAGAGGGGGAGAAAGGGATGGCAGCTGGAGACAGGGCTTGAATTCCCTGCTCTTCCCACATCCATCCCAGCCCGGTATCAAGGACAAAAATGGCTCAGATGAGTCACAGAATCCTGGAATTTGGGTTGGACTGGGACTTAAACCTCATCCAGTGCCACCCGTGCCATGGCAGGGGCACCTTCCCCTATCCCAGGCTGCTCCAAGCCCCATCCAACCTGGCCTTGGACACTTCCAGGATCCAGGGGCAGCCCCAGCTGCTCTGGGAATGCTGTGCCAGGGCCTCCCAGTCCAAAGTGCAGGAAGAGGGGAGGTGTCTCCATGTCTCTGCTGAGGTGACACCGAGGTTGTTCAGCAAAAGGGATGAAAGCAGCACAAACAGCTTTACAGGGGCTCTGTGGGGAAAATAGAGGAGCCAAGGAGGTGTTTGGAGGCTTTTTGAAAACTTTGGGGTTGGTTGTTGGGGTTTTTATAGAGGGACAGGCTAATCCCAGCTGGAGGGAGGTCACTGGGATCCTGGGACGTGGGTTTCGCCTGGATTTTGTTCCGCAGTCTCCTGGGATTGTTGGAAGGACTCTTTAATATCGTGATGGATCTCACTCTTTGTGTCTGCTGGGTGCAGAGTGTTGGAGTCCCCCCTCGCTTTACAGATTTATTGATGAGGTTCGGTGATGAGCCCAAATGCGTAGTGCCGTTTTTTGGCAAGGTTCGGTTCCAGCCGGGCCATTGGAAGTTCCCCGTTCCCAGCCAGCTCCAGGGACGGGAATTTCGCCGGTGCGGCGCTGCCCCCTCGCGGGCAGCAGGGAGCACTGCAGGCAGTGAGTTTGCACCCCGGGGCTGTGCCAGGTCACGTTTGGAATTTCACGTTTGGAAGTTCCATCCGGCTCTGTATACCTGCAATGGACATTTCTTGGTGTAATTATAAAATAGTTCAGTTTATTTTCTCTGTAATAATCCTGTTTTCCCCGTTTTTCTTGGCTAACGATGCTGGATTTCTTTGATTGCTGTTCTAAACGATCTGTTGCTGGTACGAGAAAGTTTTGCTGTCCCCATGAATATTTCTGTCACTAACTCACAAATAATTGACTTTGTCTCCTCTAAGCTGTTTTTGCATCCCATTCCTGGTGTCAATAGTAATTTCTCTTGCCTGTGTTTTTTCCCTCTCTGCAAGCACGCCTTTCATATAATGATTGAGGTAAGAGGATGTTTGTTCCTGGCTCTGGGGCTTTCTGGGGATGTGGGAGACGTTGTTTGGTCGGAATTGGGATTTCTCACTCTTGTGGACAAGCCATCTGTCAGCATGTGTGGTTTAAAAACGCAGCTTTAGCCCGTGGTTCGTGGATCTCCTGAAATTCCCTGGAGTTCCTGCGGCTGGTGGGGTCACGGCTGCAATCTGGGATTGATCCTGGGACACAGGGACACGGCCAGGGGGATCCATCACCCTGGCACTGAGCTTTCCCTGGAAGCAAAGGGCACATCCCACCTGCCTGTGCCCTGTCCTTGGGTCTCCGTTCCCATCTCCCACCTGGAAACACCCACTGGAGCTGTGTGGTTTCCACGTGCTGATCCTGGCATTTTGTGTGGTGCAGGAACTCATAAAAATGGATCATCTGGAGAAAAATAGAAGTACTCCTTCACTGCTCAGTCTCTACTTCATCTTTCCCACTGACCCGGAGTTATTTTGATTGGTATTAAACTCCAGGTCACTGGGAGCCCTTAATTCACAAACTGGGGTGTTCCTGCTTGGCTTGTCAATGGAATATTGAAAACATCGAGATTTGAGGTGCAATAAAAATGCTCCATTTCTGTCATCATCAAAGTTCTCTAATTAATACCTGAAATACCTTGGAAATGCAGTTTAGAAGAAAATCGAATGGTTTAAATGTCTTAAAATTTGAATCTTTGGATATTTTCCTGACTGTGCCTCTGTAAAGAGTTCCCAGAGTTCCTTGGATCTCTGTTCCATGTTTGGCTCCCTTATCCCAGCCAGGGATGCAGCTCCTGCCTCCAAGGAGCTGCTTGCAATGGATTTGAGTTCCACATTTGTTGAGCTGCTCTCTGATCTCAAGACCCATTTCTGAGGACACTTCAGGAACCCCATTCCTGGAAGTGACCCTTCCTTGAGGAATATTCTCCCTGTACGACTCAGTCCGAGGGAAGGGGCAGGAACAGGGAATTGAGGCCGTGGATTTTTTGGCAGCTGGAAATCTGGGAGCCCAGTTTATCCCCCTGCCATCCCTGCTGGCATTCTGGCCTCGGCGCCACAGAGATCAGCCCCAAAGCCACACGGGAATAACGGGGCCTCTGGAATGTTAAACATTTTTCCTTGGAGCAGAGCGAGTTGGGAATATTGTCAGGGAGTGCATCTGGGTAAAAATAGTCCCTGGAGCTGCAGAGTTTGGGGTTAGATTTTAACCAAGGTGTTCAGAAAAAAATCAGGGGGGAAAAAAAAGGGAAACTTCTCTTTCTAGTTGTGTTAAGAGCAGGAATTCTGCTTCCCACTTGGAAGGGCCATGGCAGGTGCTGGGAAGGTGGGGTGGAGAGCCAGGGATTTCTAGGAAATGGGGAATTTGGGGTATGGGAAGGGTTGTGGTCTAGTAGGGAATTAGGAAGCACCAGGTTTGGCTGCCACTTTCATTTCCAGCTCTTGGCAGAGATGCTGGAACTTGGTTCAGCAAATCTTGGAGGTTTTTGGTTTCCCTGATGGCTGGGGAAGAATTCAGGCACCAGGTGCTTCCAAATCCCTGCAGTTTGTTGGGAGGGGGGCGTGGGAAGGAAGGGGAATCCAAGCCACTGGAGCAAAGGGGGATTTGGGGTTATTTCCCACAAATTTCTGTGGTTTAGACAAGGCAGGAGGTTCTGAACTTGAGCAGTTCATTAAATCAGGGTTGGCTTTGGGGGATAAATTTGAGCATCTTGTTCCCACTTTCTCTTCTAACAACGACAAACTGGATTTACAAATCTTTGTTTAGTACAGTTTGTGTTTTACAAATTGAGGGCACTGCTTTCCCTGGTGCCTGGGATATTCCAAGAGGGCTCTGGCAGGGAATGAAAGGCACCAAGGGAGGGAAATGTTCGCTCTCAAACTTCATTTTCTGTGCTGCAAATGTTGATGTCACAACTTCAAGCACCTGTCGCTGTCACATTGACAAAAGGATTCCCTCCTTTTTGGGGACAGTGTTGCAGTGTGTCTCTCATTTGAATTTCAAATGTTATTTATTCTTTTTCTAGTTATTAATTTGTGCAATGAGGTTACTCTGCTCTGGATCTTCTTCTGAAACTTCTTTTTTTTTGAAAGATTTATTTGTTGCTTCATAAGAAAGCAGAGAGGGGATGTTTATTCCTGCACTGAAACTGCTCAGGGCTTGTGTTCTCAGCACTTGTCTCCATTCTCCCCATAGTAAGGGGTTCTTAACCCCACAGTTTGTCACAAAATGTGTCTTTAACCTGCCCAGGATTTTATGCTTTTGATGGAAGTGCTCAAATATTTAACTCTTTATTGAGTGCTCTCCTCTCTCTTGTAGAAGCAACTCCTCTGGCGGTTTTCATTCTCTTGGAAACAGCTTTACAGGGGCTCTGTGGGGAAAATAGAGGAGCCAAGGAGGTGTTTGGAGGCTTTTTGAAAACTTTGGGGTTGGTTGTTGGGGTTTTTATAGAGGGACAGGCTAATCCCAGCTGGAGGGAAAGGGCCGGCCCAGAAGGAAGCAGAGCTTTGGCAATGAAATGGAGAATCTGCTTGTTCTGGGCAGATGATGGGATACAGAAAACACAGGGTGGGCAATAAACTGCCCCCTCCCCTTTCCCAGGAAGGGGAGCAGTCCCAGGCTGTAGTGTGGGGTATGGAAATGGGGACATGGATACACAGCCCTGGGGAAGCTCCATCTCACCTCCCGTTGTACAGATCCCGCAGGACAGGACAGGATCATCTCTGCACTGCCACTCCAGCTCCCTTCTGGCTCCAGCCAGGTGCTGGCATCTCAGGAGCACCCGGGCAAAGTTGGCAGCAGTGGGAGTGGGGCAGGAGGGGCTGATCCCACACGTGGATCTGCAGGGTTCGAAGGTCCCGCACATCAGATAAACACAGAAAACCTTAAATGCATCCAAGGGGCTCATTGCAATCCCAGCTCTTAACAATGTAACAAGTAAAGCTTGATTATCTTTGTTCCTTAATTTCTGCTGAGCTTTTTTCCCACCTGATCACACTAGTCCTTAATTCCTGCTGTGCTTTCCCACCTGATCACATCATTCCTTAATTCCTGCTGTGCTTTCCCACCTGATCACATCATTCCTTAATTCCTGCTGTGCTTTCCCAGCTGGTCACATCATTCCTTGGTTCCTGCTGTGCTTTCCCACCTGGTCACATCATTCCTTGGTTCCTGCTGTGCTGTCCCACCCGGTTTTCCAGGTGTATCCCATCCCTGTGGAGCTGCTCCCTCTGGCACATCCCTCCTGAGCACGTTTGTGAATCCCATTTCCCATCCCTGTGGAGAAGGGCTCGGGTTTGTGCCTGGCTGTTTGGGGAGCTGCTGCAGTGGGGTGTGGCTGGGTGATCCCAGGGTGTCCCCATTTACAATCCTTTATCTGTAGTGCTGTCAGGGATGACAAGAATTAATGCCATTACCAACAGCAGCACTAATTAATGGTCTCACTTGGTTGCAGGATCCCGGGCCTCCCCCACCATCTCCCTTGATGGGTCTGAAGCCGCTGCAGCTCCTGGAGATCAAAGCCAGGGGGAGATTTGGGTGTGTGTGGAAAGCTCAGCTGCTCAACGAATACGTGGCAGTCAAAATATTCCCCATCCAGGTGAGCAGACTCTCGGGGTCCTAGGTTGTTCCTCACATGAAAGCAGCTTTTCTTGGCCCCATAATTCTGTAAATCCGAATGGAAATGTCCTTGAGGTGTGAAAGATGCAGGAAGAGTTTTAGTGACTTAAAAGAAGTATTTTAGTGCAGTAAACACATTAGTGAAGCATAAACCCTGTGAAATGTGTATTCCTGGTCATAAAATCATTCAGCATCCGTAGTTTTAAGCAGCTCTCACCCACCTCTTGACCAGTTAATAATCAAATTAAATTGTACTTAGAAGGAATGTCCTGAAATGCAAACCCTAAAGAGATTGTTCCAATTAAACCTGCCTCAATTAAGTGCCATAACACTTTAGTGCCCAGCAAGTACCCTCGGAAAGCCCTGGCTTGGATTAAATGGATTGAAGAATTTTGAGAACACAGAGCGGTGCTGAACGGTGACCCTGGGATGGGTTTTGCATTGATTAAAGCACCCCCTGCCACTCGAGGTGCAGGAATGTGTTTGCTCACAGTGATCCAGGTGCTGCCTGCAGAATAAACCCTGCGGGCTCCCGTTCTCGCAGCAGAAATTCCCCGTAGTTTTTGGCAGACCGTTCCCAAACGCTGGGAGCAAACTCTGGTATCCCATTGCTGCTGGATAATTGGGATGGTGCTGCTGTGCTTGCAGGACAAGCAGTCGTGGCAGAACGAGTACGAGATCTACAGCCTGCCCGGGATGAAGCACGACAACATCCTGCAGTTCATCGGCGCCGAGAAGCGCGGCTCCAGCATCGACGTCGACCTGTGGCTCATCACCGAAACTCACGAGAAGGTGGGGCTGGGGCTGCCCCTCCCTGGGCTCGGGGCTGTCCTGCCTGGGGCAGGGGGGGAGCAGCCCTAGGGAAGTGTCACCCAGGTGGAGTTGAGGCAGATAAGGAGGAAAATTGGAAGTAGTTTTCACTTGGCTGCTCGCTTTTCGCTGGGTGCGAGTTCAGTTCGTTTTCAGACAGCTGAGGAAGTTGTTGTCAGGTTTTACTGACAGAGGAGTTGTTTTGGGTCACAAACAACAATTAATTCGAACTTTTTTTGGCTTTTTAGAGTATGTCTTTTTGAATATCTCCCACCTAAACCTGCCTAAAATAAATAACCTCCCATCTTGCAGAGATTGAGGGGGTTATTTTTGCTTTGTGTTGGTTGGTTAGAATAAAAATGAAGTGATACAGATCGATTCTATTGTGACAACAACAGGGAGAAACACAACTGTGATTCATTAAGAATATGTTCAGTTTTATGTTGAATAATTTCAATCTCTTTGGATTTGTTCAGAGTGTGTATTTCACTCTGAAACCACGTTGTTGAATGATTTCACCTGTGTTTATTCCGAGCGTGTTTCACTCTGGAACTGCCGTTGGTCCATGAGGAAGGACAATCAAAGTTCCTACAGTTCCCCCCCAGCTGAGCAGGAATTGCAGGTTTTCCCTGGCTGAGTGGGGCTGAGCTGGGTGTGGCTGTGTTTTGCTGCAGGGGTCCCTGACAGATTTCCTGAAGGCCAACGTGGTGTCGTGGAACGAGCTGTGCCACATCGCCCAGACCATGGCCCGCGGCCTGGCCTACCTGCACGAGGACATCCCGGGGCTCAAGGACGGCCACAAGCCGGCCATCTCCCACAGGTACTGCCCTGGGAGTGCCCAGCCTCCCCAGGAATGGGGCACACAGGGATCCTGCATGCAGCCCAGCAGCTTCTGTTCCTGCAGGAATTCTCTATGTCTGAGTTAGGAGCCAGCATGGTGCATTTTTCCAAGGGGTTTGTTTCCTGCTGTGTAAATGAGATGCAGTCACTGCACGCTTTCATTCCATCTCTGTATCCCACATGCATCATCCCCATATCCCCATATCCCCATATCCATATATCCCCATATCCATATATCCCCATATCCCCATATCCCCATATCCATATATCCACATATCCCCATATCCATATATCCCCATATCCATATATCCCCATATCNATATCCCCATATCCCCATATCCCCATATCCATATATTCCCATATCTATATATCCCTATATCCCCATATCCATATATCCCTATATCCATATATTCCTATATCCATGTATCTCTATATCCATCATACATCCATGTTTATTTTAAAAACAAGCACAAAATTACAGTTCGAACTGCTGTCTCATTTATTTCCCTAAGGATAAAGGTCTGCAGGGTTTTATTATTGTTAGTTTGTTCTTTAGCTTATCTATTTCTTTATCATTTTCTTCCCTTTCATACCCTAATGTTCCTTGTTTTATGCTGTCCCTTTTTCCTTAGAGTTTTATCTGTATTCCATGTTCTAGATCTCTAATTTGTGGGTTTTTCTCTTGCACTTGAAAGGGACATCAAAAGCAAGAACGTGCTGCTGAAAAACAACCTCACAGCTTGTATTGCTGATTTCGGTCTAGCTTTAAAGTTTGAGGCTGGAAAGTCTGCAGGAGACACCCATGGACAGGTAAATCCTGGTTTATTTCCAGGAATGATCCAGCTGTTACCTGGATGTGAATGGGGATCCCCCCTCCGGCTCATTGTGTGGCCTCTTCCCCCTTTTGTCCTGACTGGAAGATTTGGACAAGAACTTCCGTCACATTTTATTAATTATTTAATTACTGTTCAGAAACTGAGGGATGAAACTTCCAGCATTTATTCCTAAGGCAGGAATAAATTAATTTAAAAATAAATTAAACATGGCAGTGTTTAATCTGGGGCAAAGCACGGATTCTCTTTGGCAGCAGCCGGGGCGGTGCCCGTTCTGGGGCTGATTCTGGGTACAAACTTGTGGTGTTTTGGTGCCCTTGCAGGTGGGCACCCGCAGGTACATGGCTCCAGAGGTGCTCGAAGGTGCTATCAACTTCCAAAGGGATGCATTCCTGAGGATAGACATGTATGCCATGGGATTGGTCCTCTGGGAACTGGCATCACGCTGCACGGCCGCCGATGGTGAGGAACAGCCTGGCTGGGCAGTGCCCGGGGTCAGCTCTGTGGGTGAGGAACAGCCTGGCTGGGCAGTGCCCGGGGTCAGCTCTGTGGGTGAGGAACAGCCTGGCTGGGCAGTGCCCGGGGTCAGCTCTGTGGGTGAGGAACAGCCTGGCTGGGCAGTGCCCGGGGTCAGCTCTGTGAGTCCCTGCAGTGCCCAAGGCCTTCTTGGACAGGGCTTGCAGCACCCTGGGATAGTGGGAGGCGTCCCTGCCCATGGCAGGGGTGGGACTGGGTGGGCTGCAAATCCCTTCCAACCCAAACCATTCCAGAATTCTGATTATGGCCTACATTCCCAACATTCCAGTCTTCTCTTTCCCTTTTCCAAGTCAGTAGTTGAACTCGTGTTTCCCTCTGCAGGCCCCGTGGACGAGTACATGCTGCCTTTTGAGGAGGAGATTGGCCAGCACCCCTCCCTGGAGGACATGCAGGAAGTGGTGGTGCACAAAAAGAAGAGGCCTGTCCTAAGGGAGTGTTGGCAGAAACATTCTGTAAGTGTGAGCCAGCCTGCTGCTGCAAGGATTTGAATCCCACATTCTGTCCATGCCCTGTTGCCTCCATCACACTGGGGTTTGGGAGGGATTTAATAATTCGTTGTTGGAGTTACATGGGCCATAAATGTTCCTCATCTTAAACTGCTCTCTCTTGAGTATTAGAAAGTGAGGGATTTTTTCAGCTTTTTGGTGGGAGATCCTGGAGTTACTTTTCATTGAAGTGCTGTTTGATGGCTGAGGGATTCACCTCTAACACACTGTGGGGCTCCAGCAGTGCCCCCTGTTGTTGAGCAGTTGTTGGTTCAGCAGTGCAGAACAAAGCAGAGCTGAGGCCCCACTGGACACTCCAGGTTCACACCCAACCCAGCCCCGTGTCCTGTGGGATCCAAGGGTTTCCCCATCTGCCAGGTGTCCCTTAAAATGCCATATTTAATGTGCCCCCCCTTGGTAGCTGCGGGTGTGTGATGGTTTCCCGGGCTGGTTTCCCGCAGGGAATGGCGATGCTGTGCGAGACCATCGAGGAGTGCTGGGATCACGACGCCGAGGCCCGGCTGTCCGCGGGCTGCGTGGAGGAGAGGATCATCCAGATGCAAAAACTCACTAACATTATAACAACAGAGGACATCGTGACTGTGGTCACAATGGTGACAAACGTTGACTTTCCTCCCAAAGAATCCAGTCTATGATAGTTGCACTGGTCATGCAAGTGACCACAGGACTCTTCGCTGGAGCTGCTACAGCGCACGGACTGCTGGCGTCACCGCTGTTCCGGGTGGGAAGAACGGATGGTAAGTCTCTCTGGAACATCACCAAGAGGTGTTTATCCTTTGTTTTCCCCCTCCTCCTCCCCGACGTGGATCCATGAGACTTTCTGCATTCCCTGCTTACACCTGAAGGACGTGACTGAGAACCCCTCACGTGCTGATAAGGAACTTACAATGAAGAATCCGGACCTGAACGGGCTAATGAGCGTTTTAAACACTGACATCCGATTTCTTAATCCCTGTCAGAAGAGACTAATTCCTTTAAATGAACTACTGTTATTTTTTTTAAATCAAAAACATTTCATTTCAGATTTAAAAGCGACAAAAAAAGAAAAAAAAAAGGGTAACTTGTTTTTATTGCATTCGTTGTTGTTTATAAAATGACTATTGTAATGCGACTACGACACAGCTTGTGAATGTTCCGTGTGCTGCTGTTCCGTGTACAGAAACAAGAGTAATCAATGGGATAGAGCAAAGAGGCTTCCAAGTATTACTTAACCTCCCTCAACCAGGTATACCTCAGTTCCACCTCGCTAAATTATGATTGACAACACTAATTGGAATAATAAACCGCTCCGTGTTTTGTAAATGATGTATTCCCAATTCCCTGTGTTATTTAAGAAGGGGAAAGCTTCATGCCCCCAGGAAGTGGCCATTCCTAGAGCCGTGTTTTTAGCCTTTTCTTGTACTCGCTTGTTGTGTATAAAAAAGAAAAAGTGCTGTTTATTGAAAGAAAATTTTCCTTCTTCTTTTAGTTGAAAGCTTTTCCCTCCGTTTCCCAGAGTATCTCATCCATTTATTTAACTGAATACTATTTAGGTTTGCTGTGTCTGAGGAATATTTGAAACCTTAAGCATGACTTTCTCTTTTTTTTGGGTTTTTTTTTTGTTTGTTTTTTTAATTTTCTCTGAGCTGTGACACTGGAAAGCTCTGAATTCTTGTTGTTCTTTTGAAAAAGAGTCTTTTTCCTATTTATGTTTGTGCCGAGGTCGCCGCGTGTTCCCCGTCCCGCCAGGCAGTGGGGGCTGTGTCACTGTTTCAGGATCACCTCAGGAAGCTCAGTTCCCCCAGTTCCTCACCCTCTGCTTGGAGTCTGCAACTTCCCTCCACTCAAAGCTTGGTGCCATTGGAGGGGAGTGCAGCTCACTCCCTGTGAGCTGCAGGTTGAGCCTGGAGTCACACACAAAGTTCTAGCCACAGATTCCAGATCCTAAATGTTACAAATTTCAGGGATAACCTAGTTCTGCTCACAATATGCAACGACCATTCCGAGGTAACGAAAGGAATTTCAATGTCTAGAGCACAGACTCACAAAAAACAAGGAAAAACATGGAAATGGCTTCACAACTCCAAGACTGGAGTTCAGGATGTCAAGCCTTATGCTGGAATTACAGTGACTGGTAGCTGGGTGCCAAAGCACTTCTCCCAAACCCTCACTACATTGATTGGATCCTCCACGCCAAATTCCAAGGAAAATGAATGTTGTAAGGCCCTGGAGCGCAGAGGCGGCAGCGGCCCGCGGTGTGCGGTGTGTCCTTGTCTCCCTGTGTCCACACGCAGTGGCTCTGCAAAGCCGCACGTGGGAGCTCGCTGAAGGCTGGCTGGAACCTGGATCTGTGAACTTCATCCCTGGGAACAGTGGGATGTGATGGATAAAGCAGAGCCGGGCCCTGGGCGGGGAGGGAGGAAGGGCTGATGTTCCACCCAGGGCTGTGGCACTGCTGGTCACGGCTGTGCCCGAGGATCCTGCTCCAAGGGGTCGTTGGAAAGGGAAAGAAATCCCATTTGTGGGGTCCTCGTGGCTGGACTCTTCCCTTTGGCTCCACTCTCAATAAAACTCCACATGGAGCAGGACAGGACCGGAGCTGTGGAATCCTGAACAAATCCCAAGCCCGTCCTTCTCCACAGCCACCCTGGGGCTTTTACCCCTTCCTTGGCACAAAGGGAGCCAAGGGTTTCATTCCACGCTGTTGGAAATCTGATGCCAAAACTGAAGCTGTATCCAAGTCCCTCCTGTGTGTGACCCTTCCCACGGAGCTGCTGCGGGCTCGGGGCTGGCTCCTGCCTTTGGGACATCCCTGCTCAGTTCCTGTTCCACTCCCAGCTTCCTGGGATTTACCAGCATCATGTAGCGTCACTGAGAAAAGGCTGCTCCTTCCCAACGCTTTTTAACTGGGCAGAAGGAGCTCCCCGAGCTGCTCTGCTCCAGCTGTGCCCCCAGGGCCTCGGGAATGAATTCCTGTTTCACTTCAGAGCGTGCAGTGAGTTGAGCTGCCGGAGCAGCAAGGGCAGGATCCAGGGAAGGTGGTGCTAGGGAGGATTTTGGCTTTGTTCTGGCAGTGCCCACTGGCCCTTCCTGTCCTGGGCTCCTGAGGGGCAGCAGCTGTGAGCTCCCAGCCCCAGCCTGGCCCTGGAGTGGTGGGTGAGCCCCTGCCTGGCCTCACCAGGTGTGATTTTTATGTGTGAGGGTGAGAAGCTGCTGTCCCACGTCCTCAGAGCTGCTGGAGGGGGTTGAACCAGTGCTGCCATTCCTGGGCTATTCCCAAACTGCCCCATGAACATGGAAATCAGCTGGAACCCACAGGGCTGTAGTGCTCACATCTCCAGTGTAATCAGTGCTGAGACCTGTCCTGCTCCCATCAGCATCGACACAATCAGTTGGGTCACCCCCTCTCCTCTCTTCCAGCTTTTTTAACCTTTTTTGAGACATTTCTGTTCATCAGGAACACTTGGTACAAAACACAGGAAGCTGCAATACACATCCCTGGGCAAAACGACTCCAGTAGCATCCTTGATGGAACATCTGTTACCTCAGATACTCAACCAGCAGGACTGCTTTGCTTTCTCCCTCAGTTTTGGTTTCTTTTCAGTCCATCTCCTCTTCGTTACCTCTCGAGTTTGGTGAGCAATTACTTTAACTTTCCTCTTTGTATTTGTCAGTGTTTTGGGCACAGGTTGTTGTACTACTGTCAAAAGGCACTTGCTGCTTTTCTGCAGGTGCCAAAAAACCAACCAACCCCCCCTCGCCCTCAATAAAGTGATTGTTAAATATTGTACAAATACAAATGTATACTCTGCCCTCTTCCCCAGCGGGAAAATAAAAAATGTGACTACTCTGACTTGCAAATGCTTCTTTGGAAACTTATTTTAAACACGGGGGGGCTGTTCCTAGAGCAGCCCTTGAGCCCAGCTCCTGAGTTTTGTTACAAAAAATTGGGTACGGAAAGATGTTCCCTCGTACTTGGCACAAAACAGCCCTTGCAGCTGAAGGCCGTTGGGATTAAACACTGAATGAAGTAAATTCGTTTGTGATTTAAGATTTAATTGAGTAAATTTTCCATGTCAAGTCAGATTTGAGAGGGAAAAGTGCAGTGTGAGCTTTGAGCTGATGGGGCTGTGCTGCACAATGGAGCCGGGAGGGCAGCGGGGCCTGAGCCAGGATCCAGAGGACTCAGCCACACAGGGAGAAACTCCAGAGCTTGGATTTCTCCAAGTGGGAACTGCGTGTGAGGGAAGGAGCTGGCACTGAGCTGAGCTAAAGCACCTGGGGGTGTGAGGGAGGCACATTTCTGGCTGCTGGAAGGGAACAGCAGCACAGTTCTCCTTAGAAAATCCCAAATGGCTCAGCAAAGAAAGCTGCTTCCAAAAATTTATTGATCTGAGCACCTTCCTGTGGGTAAACATTCCCTCTCTTCTGGAGCTCACAGCATTCCAGAAGTTGTGAGGGAGCAGGGGCAGCGCTCAGAGCCAGCTGAGGGAGGAGGCTGCCCACTGCTTCACATCCGTGGGGCAGTTGGGATACACCTGCAGGGCATCCATGATCTGGCTGCTGTCCAGCAGCAGCTTCATCAGGAGATATTCCCGCTGCGCCCGCACCGACGGCCGCTCCAGGGGCTTCACCAGCTCCAGCTGCAGTAAGTGTTCAAAGGCCTAAAGACAGGAAAAGAGGCACTGGGGAACTGGAAGGGAACAATTCCTGCCCCAAAACACCTCACTCCCTTCTAGGGCTGCGTTTGATCACCCCAGTCTGTGCTCTGGAAAAGGAAACCTAAATATTTTACAATTCAGAAAAAAAAAAAAAAGGCATTTCAGGCTCACCTTCATGACAACTGGCTTCTCAAAGTTGTACATAGAATGTGCCTTCCTCTGGATGAACTTCTGGAATTCTGGATCAGTCGGAGGAAAAGAAAAGGGGTGGTTAAGAGGAAGTGAGTGGAGCAGGGTTTGTGAAGCTCAGGCATTGCTCTCACCATTGTAAACCATCTGGAAGTTGAACGGTTCTCCGTCATAGACATCGTTCAGGTGTTTCATGGCTATGATGAGGCAGATCTCCAGGACAGACAAACCTGCAGGGAGAGACAACAATCCCAAGTACTTCCCTTGAGCACATCACAAACACAGGCAGTTCACCCACTATTTATTCCTCCATTTTTACACTCTCTGGGCCTCACCAGTTGGTGTTCTGTACCTTCATTATGTAAAGAAATTCCAGAACTGGAGAGGTCAGAAAAGAGAACACTTGTTTTCCACGTATTGGAAGCAGAAATGATCAGAAATGGGCTGTTTCAGCAAAAAGCAAGAACTGTGAGTATCTAAGCTGGCACTGTTGTACCCACAGCCATGTGTGAGCTCAGAGCTGACTCCATGGGCACAGGCAATCCCTGTGCAGCTCACACCCACAGGGAACACTCCCTACACAGGATCTCCTACAGCAGGAGAATTCCAGGGAGAGACTCGACACTCCCCCTGCCTCTAGGAACAGTTCTGGGGAGAAGCTGAGCTTTACCATGGACAATGTTTGCCTTGGAGTCGGTCCTGTGCTGCCTGCTGGCCTCCTGCAGGTCTGCAGCCGTGAGCAGGGGGTGGTGCACGGTCACGGCACTGACAGCCAGCATCTGCAACAGAGCAGGACACTGCTCCCTCCATCCCCAACCTCCACACAATTCCTGCTGGGAATGCACAGGAACGCGATTCCCCCGGAGTCACCTACTGGAAATAAAATTAGTAACCACCCCCTCACAGCAGGTTCATACTGAAAACCTTGCAGATAGCTGGCACTTCAACTGCATTCAGCCAGGAAGGTTTTCCAGGCTTAAAACTTTAAAGCCTCTTGATTCCAGGAGATAAATCCTCATGAACCTGTTCAGATCCATGTCCAGGGATCAGCACCTCAGAGGCTGCTGCAGGAATGACTTAACAGCTGTTCTGCACCTGCTTTTGTACCCAGGGACACCTCCCATTGTCCCAGGGTGCTCCAAGCCCCATCCAGCCTGGCCTTGGGCACTGCCAGGGATCCAGGGGCAGCCACAGCTGCTCTGGGCACCCTGTGCCAGGGCCTCCCCCCCCTCCCAGCCAGGAATTCCTTCCCCATATCCCATCCAGCCCTGCCCTCTGGCACTGGGAAGCCATTCCCTGTGTCCTGTCCCTCCATGCCTTGTCTCCAGTCCCTCTCCAGCTCTCCTGGAGCCCCTTTAGGCCCTGCAAGGGGCTCTGAGCTCTCCCTTCTCCACAGTTTGTCCAGGAACTCCTCACCCATCCCTGCCAGAACCTGTATTACATGCTTTTGGTGGAAAGATGACTTCTTCCAAAGGTAAAATTCAGCACATGCTGCAAAAAACAATTGGAAAGTTGAGCCTCAGCTCTGCCCTGCTCTCAGGGAGGCTGTTGGTTGCCATCAGCTCCTTTCCTGGCCTCCTCTGCAGCCACAGGGACACATTTGGGTGCCCTGCACTAGAATTAATCTGCAGTCTTGTAACCAGAGCAGTACCAAGCAGTGGGCTCTGCTCAGGCTCTGCATTTTGGAACTTCTCTGCTCTGGTTCTCAGGGAGGCTCTGAACACTGCTGGGCAGAGCTGTCAGCCCTGGAGCCCAGCACAGGTCACAGATCTGGGGCTGGCACAACACGCAGGGGCAGGTACAGTCAGGGGGCTTTTCACACCAACACAAGCACAGGGATGTTTTAGGATGGTTAAATAAGTGTTGTCCTCTGTAAAAGTGTCAGTGTATTTATATTAGCTGTGTTTAAAAGCAGAATTAGGGAGGCAGATTAAATTTAAAATAGACCCTCCAAGAGAGCTGCAGCTCCTGTGTGGTGATGGGAGGAAGATCAAGTAGAAGAAGTAGGTTTCAATATGAGCAGATTTCAGGATTCACCAGGAACCAAAAAGAACCTCAGAAAGGAAAAAGTAGTTTCAAAGTGTTTCACCTACAGTTTTGTTTTATAAATGGAAAGGCTTGGAGAAAGTTCCACAGCAGAAGCTCAGCCCCACCTGAATTGAACAGCCCATCCTCCCACAGTCACCAGGGCAGGAACTGGAGTTACCCACGCTCACTCACACAGCACAGGGGCCAAAGCCTGCGAGGAACCAGCACTGGCAAAGGCTCAATAAAAGGATGTTTTGGGCAAAGCTCAGCTAAAGGGCCTGAAAACCACGGGAGCTGCTCATGAATTACTGCAAACCAAGGAGGGGGTTCAGAAGTACCCAAATACACACCAGGAGCAAATGCAGCGAGCGCAGGTCTTTGGTGTGGTGGAAAAGGTTCTGCAGCACGTCCTGCACGGTTTTATCCTCTGAGAGATGCTACAAGAAACAAGAAAGCAATATTTTAACCATCTCATACTCACTTTTAATCATTTCATACTCACCTGGAAAGATAACAGGTAAATAATTTTTTTTAAAGAGCTCAGCTTACACTTGACAGTAAAATTTTCATGTCTAACCTCAGCTTTCTGGTCTTTCCTGGGACAATTTTACCTCCAAACTTCAATAAGCAAAGATTCTCTATCATAATTTAATTTATTCCATATCACACTCAGACAGTGAAAGGAAATGCCAATCTTAGGTAAAAGCTTCACACTTTTACTGGTAAAGGATACATGTATAAAGTAAACCAGCTTTACACTGCTCTCACTTTAGAATTTTTACTAAAATCAAGTATAAGATGCTTTAAATACCTGAACATTATTATTCCATTTTTGTGCAAAAGACTCATCAGGAAATTCAGCAGGAAGAGAAAGCTGTTTCTTAAATATATTAATGTATTGTTTAAAATCAAAGGAATTCATCACATATATCTGTCTGTGAGAGAACCTTGACTTTACTCTCTTCTCCAAGAGCTCCAGGATATCCTTGAGGGGAAAAAAAAGGAAAAACAGTAATTAAAAAAGCAGATGAATTTGGTGTTTTCTTTACTACAGCACAGACAAATCACTGAAGTAAAGTGTGCTGAAAAAAGCAAGAATTATTAAATTCTCAGGCTTAAAATGTTCTAACATAAGTTAAATGTTCTAACAAGCCCTTTGCTGATTATTTTAATTGATGTGCCTTGCAATGCTACCAACCATCCCAGCCCACGTGATGCACCACATCACACAGGATCATTTGTTGCTAGGAAACCCAGCAAAATTTCTCCATAGATTATGGAAATATTTCAGCTACTTAAGCCTGAATCAAACCTTGCAGCCTATCAGGGCTCTGGACAAGTTGTTGTGTGGTCACGCCGGGGCTGGCAGCTGACAGGCCACGTGCTTTTTGTCAGCCTGAGAGAATACAGCTTAAAAATCCCTAAAAATACTTAAGAGCTAAGAAACCCCCTAAGAAACAACAGCTGTCAGCTCTGGAGACACTTCCTTAATTACACTCAAACCAGGAGATAAAGGGTTCTAAATAATGGGTGAGGAGCACACCAGACTCAGGACAGTGATGATGCAAAAGAAAATATTGTAATTTATTAAATCAACATTTAACTTTTCTATTAGCTTCCAGAAATTTGCCCAGCTGGGTATCACCTAATCCCAGTCAAACTCAGAATCAGGCTTTGATAAGAGATTTTAATTATTCTTCTTCCTGTCACAACCCAACTACCTTCAGCACCAACAGTTTATTGTGCAAACTGTATCAGTTTTATCAAGTTTCCATAGTTCCACAGGAATTATTTCACAGTGCACACACAACCTATCCACAATTCAGTATCATGCCATTGTAAAATCACAGGAAACTGAACAGGAATCCTAAACCCATTTCAGAGCAAAAGTGCCCTACTGAAGTGGTTATTTTAAAAATGCCTTGGTCCTCAGAACAGAGATTTCAACACAGTTAGTTCAGCTCTGTCCTTGCCAACTGCTGCCCAAGAAATTCAGGAGCCCCTCCAAAGAGTGAGCCACAGCCTAATATTGAATGTGTGTCCTTAGAAATGTTGGTTTGCTCCTTTAGCAGTAAAGCTGAAGGTTCTGGGCATTTTAAGGTTGCTCTCAGCACAAATTATTATTTTTTTACATCCCCCTTCCCAATTCAAAAGTTAAAAAGGTGGATAATTGAGAAAAGTCTCTTAGGAAATTAAGTAAGGTTCCAAAAGAGGAGAAAACACTCCAACTAAGACAAAAGTCACTTTAAAACAGCTAAAAACATGAGGAAGTGCCATTTCTTACCTGCCTACAGGTGAGCCCAATAACTGTCACTGGGGTCTGTGCAGACTGGGAGATGTCAAAGAGGTTGTAGAGCAGGGTCTGATTCTTGTGGTGGACAAACAAATCAAATTCATCCAGTACAAACAAGATTGGGCAGCTGCTGGTTCGGTTTCCTGAGAGAAATTTGGAGACTTAGCAGGGCAGCTTCAGGATTAGACTTCCATTGCTCCAGCTTTCATTAATTATGGGGTTAAAAATGCACAGATTTTCTTTCAGCTTTTCACTAAGCCCTCCTTTCCCAAAGGTACAACAGCAAAAAGGAAAACACACTGAAAAACTGGGAAGGTTTTGTAGTGTTCTGCCAAGAAGCATTTCTGGCTGCAAGAAACACAGACTTCTCTGGCAAATTTTTTAAAAATGTATTTTAAAATGTATTTTTAATAGCATCAGTCTCGTAAGAGAATCTTTCCTTCACAGCTGACATCACATGCAAGCCTTTACAGCATCAGTTATGTCAGGTGTGTATTTATTCAGTATTAACTATTTTTTATATTATTTTGTAACCACGACACATTCTTGGGCTGAGTTTCTTCATTCCACCTGTAAAATAGAAGAAAAAACTCTGCTTTTCAGTCAAGTGACCCAGAGTTTCAGAACAAGGGTTTTTAGTGTTTACCTCTCCTCAAAGCTTCAAGGAGGAAGGCAAGGTTTTCAGCAAAACTGCCCTAGACAGAGAATAAATAAGTTTCAGAATAGATTTGCAGTGTCATTCTCAGAACTGTTTAACTACAGCAAACTCAGACATGCAATGAAGGCCATCTCCTTCCAAAACCCTGCTTTCAAAAATGTACCATGTTACTCCACGCTGTATAATCACAAACTCCTCAGGACAAGAAAAACGATGGCTAACTCTACACTCATCCACTTTTTTCCAGTCTGAAATCCCCAAACTGCCTCAGACAGGCAAAAATTAGTGATCAGGAGAATGCCTGCAATAAGCTGACTTCACAAGCAGCTCTATCTTCCCTTGAATAGCTGTTGCATCCTCGTTTTCCAGCTACACACGTGGAAAAAGTGCCACCTAAGGTGTTCCATGGAGAAGGAGCAGGATGCAGGGTTTAACTGGCAACTTTAATAAACAGATGGAAGCATCAAACACCCCTGACAGAAAACACTGAATGGCTGTGACCATCCTGCTCCAGTCACACAAACTCTCCCCCTCTGCAGCACTTCAGGTGTGAGATGAGAAATAATTAACTGAAGCCCTATCAAAGGGGGCAGAAAAGCAAATTTGCTCTTTGAATGTGAGTTACAGAGAATGAGGGAGATTTATTTTCAAGCACTTTGGTCACTCTCTTTATGACTGTCTTCTGTACTAATGTAAATCAGTTTCTCTGTGGGAAAAGGGCAATAGCAGAAAATATTTTAATAGAAATTCCATGGAAAATGAGAGCTCTAGGAAGCGTGGATAGACTTCCCTATGAACCAAAAAAGGTTGCAAATATATATTAAAGATCCTGATTTTTGGTTGGTTAACTTGCTAATTCTTTGTTTTAAAATATTAAAAACAATGTTTCCAAATCCCCCACCCCTCAGAACAAAGTTTCTTCAGAATGCTTAAGTTTGTTTTATTTGGAGGCTTGTTAAGAGAGACTTCCCTTTTTCCCTCCTTCTGTAAGGCACAAGATGATGTACTTTTTAAAAATAATAAGGATGCATTAATATTGCTCAACCAGCAGAGGTAACCTCAGCACTTGTGTGGAACTGCTGGCAGCCACAGCCCATTCATTCCCAACATCCCACAAAGCCAGTTTTCCAGGGAAGGGTTTTTGAGGGGTAAGTGAAGTTACTCACAAAAACTTTGTCCCCAACCACATTTTCCAGTTGCAGCTGCCTGGTGATCTCCTTCAGGGCCACTTTATCGTTTGTCTGCAGAAGTCCTGAAAGAAAAGGATTTTTCATGAAGAACTGGCAATTCACTCCCACAAGAAACTTACTCAGCAGCTTCTCTCTCTCTCTCCAGCCTTACAAAGCTTTGCCTTTTTAAAAATTAGACTGGACAGGAGTTTCCTGTACCTGATGAGTTACTTAATTCTGTCACTAAGAGCACAGAGGTTCCCTCCATATAAAGAAATACAAAGAGAAGCATTTTGGAGCTCACAGACAAACATGTCCATAATTAAGGCTGGACTAAATTGCTGAAGGTAAAATTTTTACTCAGTACATACAAAAGACAGAACTGAATATAACAGAACACTGGATCAATGATGTTTTACTTGCCATTCAGATGGACTTCCAAGAGGTTCTCTGTAACTTGTTTCATTTCCCTGAGGTCTTTTAAGACATGATTTAATAACTAGGAAAGAAAAAATACAGAATTTCTGTGAGAAGATTAATGTTGTAACAGCGAGGAAAGTGTAATTACAGATATTACAGGGTAGGAAACAGTGTGTGAGGTTTCATTAAGTAAAATGTTTGAGTAATTTCCAAATACTAAAATACTAACATGACAACTTTGCATTCACCAGCATGACTGTGGCAATTACATCTGTTCATTCTGCTGAACTGGGAGGGAAAGAAAAATAACTCTGGCATTTCAGTCACTCATTTTTTGGGGTAATATCTGGAGCTTTTGCCTTAATCAAAAAGCTTTATGAATTTGAGATGTGAGAGAATTTGGCTCTTGAGTCGGTGCCATATTCAGCTTCATGGCTTCTTTGGATGCTGTAGAAAAAAACTCTTCGCTTTAAATCTTAAAAGAAACTCCGCTTATTCTTTCCTTCTGGAAGACAAAATTAAACTGCACATGATTACACCAACCACTGCTTATAAAACTTAGGGCTCCCAAATTTGCTTTCCATCAAGAACTTCCTACTGCAAAAGTCATAAGGAACTTGTATTAAAATATCTGTCAGTAGTGGAAATGTTAAATACAAAAATTTTAAAGCTGCTATTTGCTTTGGCTTCCTCAGATGAGGATTTGTAGCTCCCACCCATGTGTATGTATAAATATATAAATACACACGGCACATGCTTTTCTTGACTCCAGCATCTTTCACTTGATATATAATAAGGAAATAATGCATTTTGCACAGGTGATTTTGCTAACTTGTATTCTGGCTGAAAGGACCACAGATTTTCATCACATCATTTAATGTAAACATTAAAGACTTGAGTGTTTGAATAATGTTGAAGTATTAAACACTTAAGTTAGAGGTCATCCCTTCATGTGCCTCAGCTAAGGGGAATTCCCTTAAAATACAAACCCCACACTTATAAACCACAACCACCAAACAATATTCTGCTCCATGGTAGAGAACAAAATTCCCTCAGGATTAGGATACCTGACCATTCCCTGCATACACACAGCTATGGAGAAACCCAACCCTTAGACTGCTCCTTTTAGAGCTTTTGGATGCCTTTTCATCATTTTTACAGTGAGGGCCCAATAACAGGTTCATTAAAGAGTAATCAGAACATGGCTTAAATTGTAAAGACAAGTGTTAGGAACAGATTTCTCCACGCTGTTCCTGAATGGAATTAGCCCACAGAAAGTCCTGGAATGTTTTGAATTTACATGCAAACCATCAGCAATTCTCTCTGTAAAACCAGGCAGAGATGAACACGTAGCTGCAAAAGCTCCCAGGACTCCACTGAGGTTCTGTTGGACCCTGTACAGAGTTCCAAGAGCTGCTCCTACCGCAGTTTTCCCGGATCCCCGGGGTCCGATAATGAGGGCGGAATTACTCTCTCCGTACACCGTGGTTCTTTTCAGCAGCTCCAGCAAATGTCTGTGTTGAAAACAGAAATAGGCTGAAAACCTCAAAGCTGACAACGTTCCCCAAAACCAGGGAAAATTCAAAGAATAAAACTTGATCCACTTCGGCTCGCTCTGAGAGCCAACGCTCACTCAGGGCATGCAAAATGTAATACAATAAAGTACAAAGGGCTCAGTGATCAGAGCTCTTAAAATATCTTAAAATATTAAAACATGCAGAAGTTGAGAGTATCACTAATTCATAAAGTTCTGCAATTCTCTGCCATGAAAGGACAGACTTCAATAATTATTTCTTTCTTTAAGGAATAGATTGCTTTCTGTGCTACCACTATGCCTCACCAGCTCTAAATGCAGACACTCATCACATCAAACCACATTAAAAGTGCTTACAGCAACTACTGACACCTCCAATTCCCAAATGCTCACACATCATTAATGTGCTTTTTTGGAATATGGAATACTGGCATCATGCAATTGCTTCTGAAGGGGTGAGAGAGTCATCAGGCAACAGCTGTAGCCAGCACATGTGGGTTTGTTCACTATTTGAGAGCCAACTCCAGCCAAAGGCCCTGACACATCTTGGGAAGGAAAAAGCCAGAGCTGGGGAACTCGACGTGTTTTCCCTCCAGGATAATTCACTACCAGTGGCACCTTAAGGAGAACACAGTCTGTAAATTGCTTTTCAGAATTCCAGTATAAAAAGAGGAGGCTTGTTTTTTAAAACTAACAGAACAGAAATACATTTTCTCACACCAGCAATAAAATGCCCATGTGAGCTCTGCATGTACAGTACACTGTTTTAATAAATGGCTTTGTCCCTCTTGCAATGAAAACTTGTGCTCACAGGCAATTCCACTCACAAAAAACACGATTGTTTAAAACAAGTTCTTTAAATGCATCTTTGTTATTCACAGAATTTGACCTGTTTCTGTAAAATGATCAGTACTGGGACAGTGTTATTGTCCCACTAAGTCCCTTCTTCCTAACTCTAACCTCCACATCTGGATGGCTCCAGAAGTAGCTTTCCTTTAAATATAGGTCTCTACTTCAAAAAACAGGAGGTTGGCACAGAAAGTTTAAGATTTACTTCTAACAAAGTTTACCAACAAATAGGAGAAAATTTGAAGTAAAAATACAGTATCACAGCACGAGAATTTAACTTCTTGCTTGTTGAGCCCATTACACAAAGTCTTAGAACATGCACTGAAAGTAACTCCCAGTCTCAAAAAGAAAAGTCCTTCATCAATTAGAGATGCAAAACGAGGACAAGAAATCCAAAACTCAGAGCCTGTCAAAACCAGCAGGGAACAGTTGTACAAAAACTGTTAAAATCTGAGGCAAGTAATTTTTAGAAGCACTGGGCTGCAAGTCCTTTAAACCTGTATCAACCAGAAAAACAGAGATAGCAGAGACTTCTGACTTCACCAGATGATTTTGCTACTGCAGCTAAATCAGAAATCATTGAATCCTGGAGCCTGCTCACTCACCTGTACTGCTGCTCCATCCCAAACAGTTTTCCAGCAGCACAATGGTGACAAAACCTTTCACGTAAGATTTTTTGCACCTACGGATGTAACATAGGACAGGAAAAACGTTTGGGGCTTCAAGCACCAGAATTTACCAATAATGTAACTACAGTGATAAAATAATAGTAAATTAGGAACTTTTGTGGTGTTACAAATATTCTGTAATACATAAATCTTTACTGTCGTCAGTGATATCGGGGTCTTGAAAATGAGAATAGGGTTGCAGGAGGCAGAATGCTGTATAAATATTATATAAAGGAGAAAAAGCAATTAGAAGAGATTAAAAGATAAGAAACACTGACCCAGTTTAACTAGAAATTTTGTGAAAACAGGAGAATAAACGTTTCAAAAACGCAAACAAACTGAAAACTGATCCGGCAGCTGCTGTCCTGCTAAAAAGTCACCTGGGGCCTGATTCACACTATAAACTGGAAGATAAAAAAAACCTAAATAGATCAAAACAGATTTGTGCAAATCTGCTGCCACAAACGGTTGCAAAAGCACAAGACCAGCCTTTAAGCTTTTTACTACATTGTTACTGTAACACTCGAAGTGAGCAACAGGTGAGAAGCTGAAAGAAACACAGAACAGATACAAAAACCATTTACAGCCCTAAAAATTGTATCCAGTATCTGTAGAAGTCTTTGTAACCGGTGCAGTAAAAAAAAAAAAAAAAATAGAATTACATGGATGGCAGAGGATGGAAAAGTTCCATGCCTTGAAAACAAAGTAATCAATAAAGATGTTACCGACCTGGGAAATGCACTCAGGACTTTCTGCATTGCTCTCCTTCAACTTCCGCTTGCTCGCTGCAGAAGGTTTCATCTTTAAAGAAGAGAAGATTAACGTTTTATTAAATAACATTGCTTTCCAAACAATCCTAGTCAGAAACCGCACTTAGCCACTGGTCACTTTTAAGGACTGTCATGAACATCTGTTTTTAACTAATTATGGTAGAGAAGTCCACCTTCATAGCGAAAAAGAGACAAAACGTTGAAAGCATTTTAAGTTTATTTCTGATTACATCAAACTCGTGTTTACACACATCTCCTAAACAGCACTGGCTTTAGGATGCTTTAGAGATCCTAAATAATGTCTTTATGTTTCTGCAGCTGGAACAAGCTACAAGCACATGGGAACACATAAAGATACAACAATTAAGTTTTCACAGGAGTAACTTTTTTGTAATGTGCAGTTTTTAACAATCACCACAGCATCTCTCGGGATAAGGTGGCTCGGAAGGGGACTTGAAGGCATCCTAAGGGGACTGGGGGTCTCTGAAGAGATTTGGGTGGATCCAGAGGGGGTTGGGGGGGAAGTTGAA
>VZRR01008714.1:36618-63928 GCA_013398015.1 Oreocharis arfaki | reverse complement strand
GGCCGAGCGGCTCCGGGCGCGATCCGCCCCCGCCGCCCAGGGAGTTTGGCAGCGGAGGAAATTGTGCAACTACGGCAGGGGGGGGGGTTTGCTGGTTAATTGCCTTCCTGCCGGAGGGAGGGAGGGAGGGAAGGAGCGGAAAAAAGGGAGGGAAGGATGGAAGGAGGGATGGATGGATGCGAGGAGAGCAGGAGGAGGGAGGCACTCCCCAAACTCCCTCTCCCGGTCGGTCCCGAGCGGAGCCGCGCTGGCACCTGCAGGGGTCCTGCCGTGTCCCCTCCGGCCCCGCGCTGCCTCCGCCGAGCTTATCGGGGCTCTGCCCGGGACCCCCGTCGGGGGCTCTGCAGGGCTGTACCTGCCTGGCACAGCACGGACGGGGAAGGGCTGGGCCCTGGATGGGGTACAGCAAGGGGCCCCTCCTCCCAGCCTTCGGCACGGCCCTGCCAGGAGACAGCCGGAGCTCAGGCAGAGAGGCAGCCCTCATCCCCCTGCACTGTGACCTGTGCCACCCCGCCCGTGGCACCTGTGCCACCCGAACGGTCCCTGCGGGGGGGTCGGTGCAGGCGGCTGCCCACACAGTGCCCTGGCATGGACAAGGCACTGCCCACACAGTGCCCTGGCAAGGCCAGAACCACCTCAAGAACAGCCAAGGAGCCCCAAGGAGGGGAGGTGATGCAGGTATGGCCTGGGTGCCACGGCCCTGGCCTCAGGGAACAGCCAGTGGCATGGACACCTGTGCCAGGCGCAGAGGCTGTTCCAGGGAGCTGCTCTCTCCCAGTTAAGCATCAGGAGTCCCTCAGTGCCTGGATCTGTATGAAATCCCCACACGCACAGCTCACATCCCACCCCGGAGCCTCTGCTGCCGTTCACGTGGTGCACAGGAAACATCCCCACAGAGGAAACCTCCCTCACCCTGCACCAGCCTGCCAAAGGAAGCCAAAACACAGCTGGGGAGAGGAGCGGAGGCAGATTTATCTCAGCGAGCACACCCTGGGCAGCATCACCTCGAACACTGACCCTGCACAGCCCTCGCAGCCAGCAGCACGTCCACCTCATCCCACAGCTGGTTTGTAAAGCCACATTCCTGTCGGAGCATTGCACAACCCTGGTAATGCCACGCTCCCCATCTCCTTGCCTTCCTTTGTCCCACCAGGCTCTTTTCCCTGGGTTCTGGAAAGCCCGGCCACCCCTGTCCCTGGTGGCACCAAGATGTGCCCAGCCCAGCCTGAGCTCCATCAATCACAGCATCAAACACTTGGGTGATGGTCAGGGCTGAAGCCCCGAGCTGAGGTGAGAACATTCCCACAGCTGCTGTTCCTGCTGGCAGGAAGGGGGGCAGGGGTGCCCCAATTTCTGGCCACATTCCTGCCCCTGTGCCCACGCCCCCGGCCGAGGGGACGAACACTGAAATGACAATTCCGAACTGCGTGAGAAACAGCCGAACACCATCAGATCACAGAAAGAGCCCAGAGAATTCGCCGAGCCAGGGAGACCGTGCACCTCCAATGTTTATAAATTAATTATCTGAAAAACCCAGGTCACTCCTGATTGCCACGGCGGCTGTAATTTAGAAGCCTGGCGTGCAGCCAGCTCCAGGAGCCGCATTGATCCTGAATGACCGCAACAACCCCCGCACACACCCCCTCTCCTCTCCCCTTCTCCCTCTCCCCCTCCCTGCGCCCCTTCCCTGCTGCCCAGACCCCCCCGAGGATCTGTTATTTACAATCCTGCACTCTGACAGTTGGGAAATCAGATTGATTGACAGTGGGACGCTGGCGGATGGAGGTTCCAGGCACGGAGACAGACTGAATTCAGAATGTGGGATGAATGCCACTGGGAGAACGGGGGCGGAGGAGGGGGGGCTGAAAAGCAATTAAAAAAAAAAGATTTCTAAATTATTAACATTTTTTAAATTATTAATGTTATTGGTGCCTCCATGTGAGCCCGCAGATAAACTGCGCTTTGTACTGGCACTAATAATTTATAGCCCAACCAGAGCCCTGTGGTGTGGAGACAATCCAAAAATACACCAAGTTTTGTCTTGTCAGTGTTCCCCGAGCGAGTCTGGCTGTGCAGGCGCCTTCTATCCCCCCCCTGCCCACCCCAAAACCCCAGCGTGACCGCCCCAACAAATGCTGGTGAGACAATTTAATCATCATCATAAAAACACGTCAGGCTCTCAAGGTAATGAGCTGTTCTCATTATTTGGGGGGAAGGGGTGATCCGGCTGTCCCCCAGCACACCCCGGTGGGATGGACACGTCCCTGTGTCCAGCAGCCACCCAGGGCCAGTGTCTGTCACAGTGCTGGTCACTCATGTTCTGTGCAGTGTCCGAGCCCTGCTGGGCTCCCCAGGGGCTGCACATCCCCCGTGTCAGGGCTGAACGTTCAGCACGTTCCTGTTTGGGAGTGCCACCCTTCTGTCACACGCTGTCCCTCCCTCTGTGCGCTCTCCCGCACGTCCCTGTGCCATCCCAGCCCTGTGGCACACGGCTCTGCCCCTCAGCCGTGGGCTGAGTTTGCAGGAGCTCTGCCATGCCTGGCACAGCCCAGCACCACCCGGAGCCGGTGCCACGCTCCCCACGGGGCTGGGGCAGGTTTGTGCCGGGCCTTTGCTGATAAGCAAATCCTTCCTCCACAGCAATTGCCTTCCTGCCCCCAGAGAAGCCAATCAAATCAAACAGAGTGGAAAAGAAGACAGCCTCTTCATTAACCTAACAAGGAGCCCTGGGGATTTACACTCGAGACCAGAGATTCTCCTCCAGCTCTCGCTGGATGCTCTGCCGAGGCTGCTGGTGCTCCTGCCCTGCCTCAGCCAGGCAGGGACGTGCCAGCCCTGCACACCTCGGGCAGGGAGCAGCAGAGGGACAGATCCTTGCACGGCTCTGCCCTTCAGTGATGCTGCAGCCCTCTGGAACAGCACCACCTCTGCCACGTCCCCTGATCCAGCTGAGTTATTCCCCTCCCCTGCAGGAGAGGACTCGGGACAGGACACGGCGTTGTTCTGGGTCAGACTGGGCCGGTGCCAGCAGGTTCTGCTCACCCGAGGGCAGGTGGAGTGGGTGAGGAGCCCGTGGCTGTGGAGGGATGCTCGTGGATCCTGCATCCAAGTGGATCCAAGGTGGTCCCGTGACCGCCTGGTGCCCCCTTTAGGCACAGCCCAGGACGCGCTGGATCCAGCCAGCTCCCTCCAAAACCCTGGGAAAACCTTCCAGCAACCCCTCAATCCCATCACATCCCGGGACTGCAGGACCTCCAGACACCGCTCCAGCCCCAGGAGAAGGCAGCAGCATCTTCTCATCACTCCCATCCCTAAATGTCAGGAGTGTCTGGCCCTGCCTCCATCTCTCGCTCCAGAGATTCCAGATATTCAGATGGACGCAAACTCTTGAACCAAGGGGAGAGAAGGAGCCCCCTCACCTCCCCTGCAAAACACAGAGCATTGCTGCTGCTGCTGCTGCTGCATTCCAGGAAGGAGAAGCACAAACCCACGGGTGGCTGCAGCAGGAATCAGCATTTACAGATGGCCAAGGGGAGATTCCTCCACAAAGATGGACAAAGGCCCTGCAGGACCCCTCGGGCAGGTACACCACACCACGTGTATCCACCCAGCACCGCAGCCCATCCACCCCTCAGCGCACATGGGGCTCGGGAACATCTCCCAGAGTCACCCCAAACGAGTCCAGGGCTCGGGGACATCTCCCAGAGTCACCCCAAACGAGTCCAGGGCTCGGGGACATCTCCCAGAGTCACCCCAAACGACTCCAGGGCTCGGAGACGTCTCCCAGCCTCACCCCACACGGCAGCAGAGCCCTACCTCCGTGGCTGGGCACTGCCATGCTGTTGGCCAGCTGGTAGAGCCGCTGCTGCTGCTGCTCCTCGAAGGTGCCGTGCTCGTTCAGGGCTGACATCATGCGCCTGTAGTGCTCCTCCGGGGTCATCTGCGTCACCGCCTCCTCCAGCACAGGCGTGTGCGAGTTTTCTGAGGAGCACAAAGATTTGGCCTTGGTATTTTTTGAGAGAAATACAGTGGGAAAAATCACAGAAGTACAGGGAGAGCGCAAAAACAGGGAGGAAGAGGGGTAAAGGGACATAGGCACCAACTCCGCTCTATGTGGTCCCCACTGGGCCTGATGTACCAAGCTGCCACATCAGCTGTCCTTGTGCTCCAGATGTAGCATCAAATGTGGTCAAGACCACCTGCAACCTGCTAAATCTCCACATTTACGTACAGGAAAGTCCACAGCACACAAAAAACCTCGCCAACCTTTTTCTCCTTCCCCCCAAAGCACCAAGCACTGCCCTGCAACAGCACAAAATCACCTGCAAGCCCTGTTTCCTTCAAAGGGGACAGGGAGGATTGGAAGAGTTCACTGAGTTCTCAGCCCTGCGTCTCTGGGGATGCGAGTTCTTTGTTCAGCTCACACCTGACCAGACAGGCACCTCTTTTCCCCCACCTTTCTGAGCACTCAGAGGACACCAAGAAGTGAGAGATGCTCGAGCAGCCACTGCGGGTGATGCTGACACACACCCAAGGGACAGTGCTGACGTCCACCCGCCCAGCTCTCAGAGGGACACCTCAGGAGCAGGTTGTTTCCCGTCTGTACCTGTGGCCAAGCCCCCCGAGGGCATCCAAATGAGCCCCTCCGTCTCCGTGTTCCCGGAATGACTTCAGATCCCGGGAGGGAGGTGCTCCGGGGAAGGCCCTGCCTGCTCCGGGGGCAGGAGGGATCCCAGTCTGGCAGCCAGGGAGAGAAAACCGCAGGGGTTTTGTGTTTACTGTAAGCACAGCTCGCAGTAATTACTGCTCTCCGCCTTGGCTGCTCCAGCACTGTTTTATCTCGGATCTTTCCCACAGGCAAAGCCTTTTCATTACTCGGAGAGGAACTCCCAGGCACACTCCGAGCAGGCAGAGGGGAAGGGAGCAGCAGGACGGGCTCCCCCCGCGCCGCAGCCACGGGACCACCGCGGTGCTCGGCGAGTGACAGGGCCACCCTCCCCGCCGTGTGTCCCGGTCCCCGCTGCTCCTTCGGCCTCCCCCTGCCGCTGGCAGAGCCCCTGGCAGCAGGGCAGGCGATGCTGCTGCAGGGCTGGCTCCGGAGCCTGGCACCGGCGCCGTGGCCGATGCTGCCGGGAGGGGCTGCGGCTCCGTCCCGCAGGGGAGAGAAGGGCTCCTTCCAGGAAAGGTGGGTCTGGGGCAGGCAGAAGCAGCCCAGGGGACAGAGCGGCTGTGAAACGAGGCCCTGCCACGGCAGCTCAGGGACTGGTGCTGCTTTTGTCTGGCACCGAGCCCACGGCACAGCCCGGCACAGGGGCTCAGGCTTTGGGGGATGCAGCTTTCACAGGCTGTAATGGAGCCGTGCTCTTCCCAAAACACAGGAGGGAAACATCATCGTCATCATCATCACCACCACCACCATCACCATCACCATCATCATCATCATCTCATCTCACATGCAGCAGCTCACNTAATAATGAATAATGAATAATGATAATAATGATAATAATGATAATTACAATGGTGATTATGATAATAACAACAACAATAATAATAATAATAATAGAGTCTGAGCTGCACAGCATTTCAATACCAAAGGGCTGCATCCCTGGCTCGCAAGGCCAGTGCAAGAGGGAAATGATTTCAGCTCAGGCCATGCCTCCAGCACAGCGAGGGCTCTCCCTCAGCACAGCCCCGTGTGCCTGTCCCTGCAGCCTCAGCTCGGTGCCCCAGTGACACACATCTGCACCGGGCACCGCTGGCTCCCCGTGCACATCCCAGGCTCACAGGCTGCTCCCGACCCCGCTGGCACGAGGAGCTGGGTTCCCACGCTGTCCTGGGCCCCCCCACCCCCAAAAACCAGAGCCCAAAGGCAGGAGCTGCTCTGGAAACAGCCGTGCTGTGCCTGCTCCCTCAGTCCCACCCCAAACCTGCAAGACACCCATGGAAGCAGCAGGGGAGGGAGGAGAGGGCAGAATTCCCTTCCAGGTCTCCTTCCCACCAGGGAGGATTCCCTCCTCCTCCTCCTCCTCCTCTGCCCCTGCCACCTCCCCCAGGGATGCAGAAGCTCACGGTTTCAGTTCCTCCTGATGCTCTTACCCAAAGGTCTAAGGAGCAAAGCCACAGACCTGATTTAGAAAAACACCGATTTTTTTTTTTTCCCCCACAGCTGTGTCATTAGAGCAAAAGAAGGAGGGGGGAGGGGATTTAATAACACTTAATTACCATAAACTCTATCGGATCAGCCGCAGAGCAGATTTCAGGTGCAAGGAGGGGAGGGAGAATGGGGGTGGCGAGGGGAGGCTAAGAGGAAGGAGGAATCCAGGGAAAGGCTGGATTTCCATGCTTAAAACTTGGAAGATTTCACATGACTCAGCCAGCAGTAATTCCAGCTTTGCTGGAGCTTTGCTGTCTGCTTTTGTCATTACCAGGGGTAATGCGGGAGACTGATCTCGCCAAATCTCCTGCAGCCGCCAGGTGTGAAATGGACTCTGGCACAGCCCTGGGGAGGCAGAGCCGAGCCAGGCATCTGCTGGGCCCTCTGCAGGTCCAGCACATCCCCCTGCACACCCCAGCCCAGGCGAGCCCAGCTCTCCCATCCCTCTCCCACCCTCTGCCAGGGCCCTGCGGGCACAGCCACGGCAGCTCAGGCTCTTGGGCACTCGGGTTCTGCACACACCGAGGGACATTTCACTGCTGCACAGCCTCTCCACAACATCTTCTAAGGCTCATCCTCCCCAGGCGATGCCAGACAAGACAGGGGCACCCAGCCTGTCCACGCCCCCTCCTGTCCTACAGCAAACCCGTGACAGGCCAAGGTTCCCTTCATTCAACCCCAGTCCGAGCTCAAGGACCTGCTGCAAACCCACCTCACCCCAGGCCCAAGGCCAGGGCTTGGGCAGCAGCTTTAGGGTCTTCTCCTGCCTGTGCCCACCACCGCACGTTCAGCAGCCTGGGTTTGGGGGGCAGTGGTGCTGTCAGCAAGGACGGGGCCAAAACCTCGTTTCCTCCCTTGGCCTAAGTGGACACCTCCCAAAGCCCCCAGGACAGGGATGTCCCCCCCAAAGGAGAGGGACAAACGGACAGAGGCTGGATGTGGATTGCTCAGCTGCAGTCCAGCTCCAGTTCTGGGCTCCTTCCTTAGCCGGAGACGCAGCGAGGTTTTGTTTTGGTTTAAATGGTCCAGAACAGCACAGAAAGGAGGACGGCAGCAGGAGCAGCCTGTGAGCTCATCCACCCGCCCAGGGGGTGAGCCCAATATTGTTCCCTACGTGTGTTTTCCAGCACTCCATCCAGCCTGCTTTCCAGCCTCCCCGCGGCTCCTGCCAGACGTGTTTTCCAGCGGCTCGAACGGGAACCGAAGCGCTCTTCCCGCTTCTCCCTTTCCGCCATCCTCCGGCCGCCTTTCAGCCTCGAGGCAGCGGGGCAGGAGATCTCCAGCCACGCAGGAGCGAGGGTTTCCCGGGGGAATCGTGACCCCCGTGCCCTGGCTCCGAGGCGCTCCCGTTCCCACCGGAGACCGGGAACGTTCTGCTCTGTTTGACAGCGGCAGCGCGGCCCCGTTTCCTCCGAGGCTCGGCTCCCTTTTGATCTCTGGAGCGAGCTCTGCGGAGGGGGCAGGGAAGGGAAGGAGGCTGCTTCCCTCTGCGAGGGTTTCCAGCCCTTACAGGTGTTTTTTCGCTCAGCCCAGGAGCGGCAGCGATTTCCTTGGCTCGCCTCGGAGCGGCCACGGCAGCGCCAGGAGCTGAGCCATGGGGTCACTGCTCCTCTTCCAAGGCGCTTCCAGGGCCAGCCCAGCCGTGCCCGAGCCAGAGCTGCTCCCAGGGTCAGCGTGGCATGGAGCGGGGGGCAGAGCCTGCCTGGAGCCCCTCGGCACCCCGGCATGCAGGAGGTGCAGGAGCAGCCCTTGCACAGGGCACGGCACCCCCAGGCTGCAGGGAAGGGTCCCAGGAGATGCTGCAGCCCCGGCTCCTCCAGCAGGACAGCTGATGGGATCCTGAATTCCAGCCAGTCCTCGCTTCCCTTCCCATTCCCAAGTCCCAAACTGCGCTCTGGGTGCCAGCCGAAGCCCCACGCTGTCCAGCACTGCCCCACAGCAGCAGTTCCCACATCCCACATGGGTGAGCATCCATCGAGGTCCGTGCCATCTGGAAATGGTTTGCCACACGAGGTGGGTCCTTCTGTTTCCAGGCAGAGCTGGGAGCACGGGGATTGTTTCCCCCATGGCATCCACGCCACGGGAATGCTGCTGGACTCACAGCAGGATGGGAGCTCAAGCCTGAGGGGTGTCACTGCCGGGGGTGAGGACACAAACCTCGGGTGCAGCCCCTCCTGTGACCCCCTTTTCACACCGGGGCTGGGGAGGTAACAGCCCCAAAGCACAGAAATCTCAGCCCCTCACTGTTCCAATGGAATTCCAGCACCAGCACAGCCTGGGCTAAAATTCCTGCAGAGCTCTGGAGGGAGCAGGGGCTCCCCAAGGAGCTAACAAAAACCAGTGGGAGATCAGCAAAAGCCCCAGCTCTGAATTTCTGTTCTGTCTCGCCTCAAAGTGGGAGTAGAAAACAAAACTTTGCTTTATTCAGCGCTTCCTGGGACCCCCCCCCCTCCCAGTTAAAAAGTTGGGGGAATCCCTGAAACTTTGGGAGCTAAGGAGCAGGATTTAGATCCCGAGTGCCTCCTGCAAAGCCAAAGGCTCCTCACCCTGCCCTCAGCCCACAAAAAAGGTGGGAAGGCCAAAGGAAAGGAACAGAGTGAGATCTCTTGACCCTGATGCTCCCATGCCAAAACCATCCATCTGTGCCAGCTCAGGCACTTTTTGAGGATGAACCCAAAGGCAATCCCTTGGTCTCCCATGGCTCGGGGCAAGTTCAGCCCATTCCCAGCCAGCCCACACAGGTTCTGTTCCCCGGACTCAGCTCCCAAGCACGAACTTGGAATTGCAATGGGCACAACCTCAGCAGGAACAGCAGAACATAAAATGTGTGCCGGGAGCCTCACGCCTGATGGGGCAAATCTGTTCATGAACCTGTTGGAAGCATCATCTGGAACTCACCTGCACAGCCACCAGAAACATTCCAGGGATAACAGGAATACAGCACATGGGGGAAAAATCAGGGAAAACAGATAAAGAGGAGCCGTTTAAAGGGTTCCCAGTAAGATCTGAGGCACTTCTGCTGTTACAGAAGAGTTAACAGGCAGGGGAGGGTCACATCAGAGAGGATTTGGTATTTTCTATGGTGACACCAGCACCCAGCATCCTCTCAGAGAATTCTGCCTTCAGATCATCACTTGGGCACGAGGAGGGAAGGAACAGGAACATTCTGTGCAACCAGGCTGCAGGACAGGTGCCCACAATGGATCTTTATAAAGCAGGATATAAAGCAGGTGGTTTAAGAAGGCTTCAGGACAAACTGCTGCAAGAAGTGCCCTTTGGGATTCCCTGGATGGGTTGTTGGGAATCCACCCCCGGAGGAGCCTCAGCTGGACTCCAAACCCAGGGAGCAGGATCCAGCTTCACACAGCTACTCTGCTTTGGGGTTTTTAGTGGCCAGAGAGGGCAGGGATGGTGGTGGGTATTGCTGACAGCTAATTAGTCCGATATTAACAACAAAGCCTTTAAGTAAACGGCCTGCAAAACCTCATTTACTCAACCTGGAGACAAACTCATTAACTGCAGGCTCCATTACCCATCCCACTCTGCCAGTCGTAAAGAAAGTTTAAAAATCGTGTTTGTAGGAAAGAACTGGAAGGCAAATCAAGAGATAAAAAAACCCCAAAAAGCAACAGCAAACCAAACCCTAAATAGAGAAACCTTCTGCAGATTCCATCTCTATAGGAACGGTGCCACAAATGCATAAGAGAAAACTCAGCAGCCCCATTCTCCCTGACAGGCTCCTTTTTTTCCCTTTAAAGGAGCAGATGCCAGCACGATAAGCCCGTGTGTACCTTTTATATTAAACATGTAATCGAGACATTCTGCCTGAAAAAGTAGGAACACCCCTAAAATCCACCTCGAAGGCTGCAGCCTGCTTTTTTTTTTTAATCATCAGGCAATTACTGTAATTAAGAGGCAATCCCTTTCTCGCCCTGCAAGGCTCCCTCCGAGGAGATAAAGGAAAAACAGAGCCCTGGTCGCCTCCTCCTGCACCCCCAGTGCCAGACACAGCTCCCACCCCACAGCCCTCCCTCCTTAATTTCAATTAAGTTCCACTCACGGGAAAGGAGAAGAAAGGGAAGGGGATGGGGGAGGGAGAAGCAGCACTTACCCTTTGGGGACTCACTTCGGGCTTTCTTGCTCTCTAAAGGACACTCACTGCTGCTGTTGGGAGAACATACTCTTCTCTTGCCTAAAATTTCATCTAGGAGAGAGATGAGAAAGCTGAGTGTCAGAGGAGGCTGCACTTTCCTCTGTGCAGGAGCGACCAGAGACACTTTGGTATTTTGCTGCTCTCTCTCTCTCTCTCACACAGACACACACACACACACACAGAGATATTACAAGCAGAGAGAGAGAGAAAAAAAAAATGAAAGTAAGAAAAATCATCATCTTGAGAGCCTTGATCTGCTTTCCTAATCACGCAGCCCAAAAGCACATAATGACTATTCATACACTGATCAATGCAACGTTTTCAAGCCATAAATTCTGAATCCAGTTGATTTCCTTACTGAGTTTCATCATTTGCTCTGGTGCCTTTTGTCCCCCCGGTGTTTCCACTCCTTTCATGCCCTGATGCAAAGCAACCGGGGGAGAGGAAGGGGAGGAAGAAAAACAACACAGGAAAAAAAAAAAGAAAAAGCACAACAGATCTCTGAATCTTCCTACCACAGTATCTCTGTCTCTCTCTCTCTCTGTCTCTCTCTCTCTCTCTCTCAGTCTCTCCCCCTCCCTCCCCCCTCCTCCTTCAAAACCTCAAGGTCCTCAGCAATCTTCCCCCTCTGGATTGCACGGAAACACTCAAAGCCTTTTGCATTACTGCAGCCCTCCAAACCAACACCAAATCTCTAATACACAATTACGGCGTCCCCGAGCAGATTTCGAATCAATATCCTCCCCTAATAACGCTGGGGAAACTGAAAGCATGATGGTGCATATGGGCAGGAAGGAAGAGCCTGTTTGTCACTGCGAGCATCAAATTCTCATCTATCAAGGGCTTGTTAAAGATGCAGCATCTTAAAAGAAAGAAAGAAAAAAAAATTCAAAAAAAAAAAAATCTCACAAACAAGCAGCATATTCTGAGTGAGGATGGATTGGATGTGCCCGTGAGCCCCAGCACAGCCAGGCTGCTGCGATCTGCCCGAAACGTGGGGGGTTAAGGAAGGTTACAAACCCCCCCGGTCCTATTTATAACAACAACAACATTATCGCCGTTCCAGGGGACATTTCCAGCCAAGCGACTGTCCCCTGCACTCAGGATCACTCCTCATCACTTGGAATGCAGCTGAGCAGCCCAGGTTGCTGCCGTGGCAGGGATTTATCCGGGGATCAGAGCGCAGGGCCGAGCAGAGCAGCCCCAGCAGGTGCCTCTGCCCAAGGAGCGATCCGGCAGCTCTGCCGAGTTCCGAGTGGCATTTCAAGGCTTTAAAGAGCCCAAGCTGCCTCCAAACTCAGCTTGCCACGACCCTGCCACCAAAACCCCTCAGCAGAGCTGGCACTCGGAGGCGGCGCAGAGGCTCGCGACCGTGCGGAGCCCAAAGCCAAGGAAACAAAACAAAACAGGGGGAACTGGGAAGAGGCAGGGAAGGGCAGGAGCACTGGTGACAGCGCTGGAGCCCCCTCAGCACTTCACATCCCAGGTGCCGAGTCAGCCTGTCCACGCCATCGGGATTTTCCCACTCCTCCTGCCTCAGTTTACCCCTTACGTGACTCCTCCACGGCCGCTCTCAGCTTCCCAAGCTCGGAGGTACCTGGCCAGAGAGCACAGCCAGAGCCACCAGCTCCCTCCCCCTGGAATGCTGCATCCTTCATGCTGATTTTCCTGGAAACGTTACCCTGACACTGCAAACCCTCAGTGCTGGAGGCCAAGATCGTATATCCTGCTCCTCCTCGGGACTGTTCTCAGCCAGGATTTGTGGCTTTGGAACAACACGAGTCCCACCGCTCCGCTCGCCCCTCCCAGCCCGGGCAGGAGGCAGCAGAGCCCAGCAGGGCTGGAGGCAGAGGAGTCTCCATGGAAAAGAGCTGGTGACAGAAGCACGGGGTCCATGTGACAGCAGTTGGAATGTGAGCGCTGAAGATTCCTCGGTTTCACAGCTCTGCCAAGGCACCTCGTTCCCCCGTCCCTGCTTCCCTCCCGCTGTTCCTCTCCCACCCCCGGGCCCATCTGCCGGCAGACGCTCGCTCCGGCTTGCGCCGGGCCCTGCTATTCCCAGCTATTCCCAGCTACTCCCAGCTATTCCCATGCCGTTCCCACGCACGTCAGCAGCCCCATCTCCCTCCCAGCCGGCGGCAGCGGGGCAGGGCAAGGCCAGGATCACGCAGGAACTCTGAAGTGACGCCAGCTCCCTCCGACCTGTGCCCCACCAGCCCCCAAACCCCGCAGGTCAGCAGCCAGGCGTGACATCTGCCCCTGGCAGAGGGGTCCGGGTTCCACACGGTCCAGATTCCCTCCAGAGAGATCCCACACTTATCCCCAGGGTGATCCTCCCAGCATCTCAGGTTCACCTCGTCCCGCAGCACCGAATCCCACGCGCTGAGTCTGGGCTTGGGCTGCCCCTGGCAGTTTTTCGGTGACATCACAGAACGAAACATTTCCTCCTTTTTTATTTATTTCTTCGGTTAAGGCAAAGCCCTGCAGTGTGGCAGAGACACTGCTGGCCCCAGAAGTGTGGGGGGTAAATCCACAAGAGATACAAGGAAAGGAAGAGGGAATGAAGATCACCATAAAGATCATCACGGAGGTGCAACAACCCACCCCAAATGCACCGAGTCAGGAGCAGAGCACAGGACTGAACTCCAGTTTTCTGAGTCCCAGCCCCGTGTTTTCAGAAGTCAAACCCCATCTTTGCTTCCTGAGCTGCAAGCAGAGAAGAGGCAGGTCCCACCTGCTTTCATCACCCAGTGAGCTCCCAGCTCCCCGGGTACAACCTCAGCGAGGTGTTTGTGCTCCAGCACCCGTCCTCTCCTCCTCACCACCCTGAGCACAGCTCTGCCACCCCTCAGCCCTTCCACAGGACCCTGCACTCCCAGTCCAGCCCTGGATCTCCACCCATCCAACCCCCCTCTGCCCTGACACACAGAGCAGGACACCGAGATGGGAGCAGCCACAGTCCATCTCCCCCTGACTGCAGCAGCAGCAGCAGCAGCAGCAGCAAAACCAAATATGTTTTGCAAATGAGCTGGCAGAGCAGCTCCTGGATGTCTCAGCACCCTCCCAGGCACAGGTTGTGCATTTAGTGCCTTGCTGCTCATCGACCACAAAGCCCCGAGACAGATTTTGCTCAGCCCGTGCTCCTGCAAAAGGCAACATCCACCTGAAAGGATGGGGAGGGCTGGCTGGGGTTCTGTTCCCCAGATCCCTGCTTTTGCCTCCTCTCCCCTGCCTTCTTACAAAGCACTGCAGTTGAAAGGAAGCCAAATCAGGGCAGTTTTTAATATCACAGCTGAAAATGAAAGACATTATCAGTGGAACTGCAGGGTTATGAAGCCAGGCCAGGCAATATCACAGGAAGGGGGGCTGGGGGAAGCCCCAGGCAAACCGATCCCACTGCCAGCAGTGCAGCACAGCCCTGAGCACAAACCCCCTCACCCAGGGCTGCCACGCAGGTCCCCAGACCCCAGTTCACATCCCAGGCTCCTGCTGGCCTGGCAGGGCAGCACAGGAAGTGACCCGGAGGGAGGATTTGGAGACAAAGGCGAACATTTTCCCCCGAAGCTGTAGAAATCAGAGTGAACTTTTTCCTCCCCTCTCTGGTGGGAAGCCCAGCACTCACCTGCTGCACTCCTGCAGTGGGGCATGGAGACAGGGCTGGGGAGCAGCTGGAGCAGGAGAGCACTTCTGTCCCCAGCACGGGGATCACCCCAGGCTTTGCAGCAGCAGGAGAAAGGATGTGGGCACGGCCCCATGAACCAGCTGGTGTGGCAGCCAGGCTGGGGGGGGTTATTTTGTCTCCTGCCCTGCTCTAATCCTCAGCCTGCCCGCACTCAGCAGAGCTGCCTGGCTTAAGAGTCATCCTCACCAACACATCTAAGAACCCCGAGCCTCCTGATCAGCTTTGAGGAGAGGACTTGGGAGCCTAAGTCTGGGGAGATTAGAAAACCTATCCCTAGGCTTCCCCAAAGACAGAGGGGCTTTATCCCCACCCTTCCCAGGGAGTCTGCACCAAGGACACTCATGGTGAGAGCTGAGCACAGGGCTAACCTGGAGAAGGGAGATCAGTGAGGTGCTCACGAGGTTTCTGCCCTCCCAGCGCTGCTGGAGGGGCTACAAAGGGCCCCAGTTTCGGCTGAATTCTCCTGCACCGTGCTCCTGCTCCAGCACCATGGGAAGAGATCGAGACCTATCTCACGCTCCCCACGCACAGCCCTGGGTCTGCTCTGAAAGCTTCTTGGACCACGAAGTCCTGAGTAAACAGAGAACGGAGCCAACTTCCATGGGAAGCCACCCAGGCTCGGCCAGCCGGCATCCAGCGAGCCCAGAGCCCCCTTCCACCTCCTTTCCCGGTATTTCAAGAGAGGGAAAACATCCTCCCTTGCTCTTAACTCCAGACCTGAGGATGACAATCCCCACTGGCCAGTCTGAGATGCCTTGGCAGCATCTCCCCCTTCTCCTTTGGCACCACCAGGCTCCCACCAGAGGAGCTGCTCCGCTCAGCCGAGCCCGGAGCTCCATCCCAGCCGCTCCTGTCCCCGTGTCCAACACAGCAGGTTTGGGGACACCCTGGGGACTCCCTCTCCCAGCCATGGGCTTTTGTGAGGAGCTGCCCCCAGCTTGCTGGGGCTCAGCAGGCCCAGAGCTGCTCCCAACAAAGGCTGAGGGAGAGGGGGATCCATCGGCACCGGCCCTCGCCAGCAGGAATCCACGGAACAAAGGCAGAGGGAAGCACAAGGTCATGGGAACAACGGGCTGTAATTTAACTGAGGGCAGCAAGAATGGGGGGAAAAAATTATTGGGGAAGCTGGGGGCAGGGGAAGCAGTCAGCTTCTGGGATTTGGGATCCTGGAACAATACCAGAGCGGGGCAGCTCCGGGGGCAGGGAGAGCTCCAGCAAGGAAGGAGGGGACAGGGAATATCGCTGGGTCTCTGCACGGGGAATGCCAAACCCGCTGCGAAATAAAGGCAGCAGTCCCCTCCCAGCAGGTCAGGCAGTGGTGCTGGGACGTGGCAGGAGCAGGCTCCAGCCCCAGTGGCTGCCCTGGGTTCTGTGGCTGCTGCTGTGCCCCCACACCTTCCCCTGTGTGCTGGTGCCATCCAGGTTCGGGCTGGGAGCGCTGCCGGGCAGGAGCAGCCTGGCAGCACTGGCAGCAGGGCAGGGTGGCACTGCTGCCTCAGGGCTGCCCCCAGCACAGCCCAGGCTGCCTGTGAACCCTCCCTCAGCATCGCCCTTCGAGCTCCCTGGGACAAGGGACTCCTGGAAACGAAGAAAGGCAGGAGACAAAGGGGAGGGAGGGATGGGACACGGGAACGGGCTCTCACTGCAGAGCAAGGAGGATGCACTGTTGAATAATCAGAGTTACCTCTTTTTCGCTCACTTTTAGAGGCCTTTGGCTCCGACTGGCTGTGCAGTCACTGCTCTCAGCAGCAGAGAAGGGCTCCAAGGAGAGGCAGTGCCCATCACCACTCTGATCCCAGTGCCTCTCACAGGAGCACCCCAAAGGCTGGCTCGGTATCCCTGACCCCTCCCCAAATGCCAGTTAACCACAGCATGCAGGAAAGAGGGGGCTGAGCAGGATTCCCAGTGGATAACACACCAACCACCCTCTCCTGGGCACGGGAAGCAGCCTGGATCCCCTTCCTCAGCTCCATGGGACCATCTGCCTCTCCTCCCACCACCCACAGTACCCTGCTGCCTCCCACCTCCTCACGCTCCCTGTCCCAGGCTGCAGCAAAGCACCTGGAGGGAATGGCCAATATTTCAGATCCCAGAAAAAACAGAGGGAGGTGCAGGAGATGCTGGAGCCATCCTGCTGCCTGTCTGGAGCGGGGCTGTTCATTAGGGAAGGTGCTCCAGCATCCCCCTGGCTCCCAGGTTCTAACAAAATTCATTTTTACAGCATGCACCAAAGCCACAGAAAGGTGGTAAATATTCATAGCATGAAAAACGCTCATGGAAAGGATATACTGCACTTAAGAGAGAGATCTGAATTAATTTTATATGCTGCAGAGAGGCTTTTTAGCAATCACAAACTTGTGAATCCCAACTTTCTTTCAGAAAAGATTTAAAGAATGCAGCTGGGAGAGTGGGCTGGAAGTCCAGGCCTCGTGGAGACTCATTTCCCTGCCTGGAAAGGAGCAGGTTCCAGCGGGTAATGCAGGAGAAGGAGGAAGTTTGGTAAATCAGAGACCTGAGCACAGTTCCAGCAGAGAGGTTATGGACTCTCTGTCCCTGGCAGTGCCCAAGGCCAGGCTGGACGGGGCTTGGAGCAGCCTGGGGCAGTGGGAGGTGTCCCTGCCATGGCAGGGGTGCCACTGGATGGGCTTTAAGGTCCCTCCCAGCCCAAAGCAGTCAGGGATTCTGTGACCACAAACCTCTCGGGCAATGCTTGTTTGGCCCCAGTTTCTCCATCTGTGCTAAAAAGCTGTGAGGGCTGGCACCACTGCCCTGGCACAGAGACCCCCCCAGTCCTGGGGAATGCCACCCAGGCAGGCAGGGACAGCATCCCTGTCCCTCTGCAGGCTCTGGGGTGCTCAGGAGCCTGGGGCTCCCTCCAGGACCCAGCAGAGCTGCTCCTTCCCGAGGCTCCCAGCACGGGGAAGGCCGAGGACAGCGATCCCCAGCGGAGCTGCTGGTGGTGCTGTGCCCCCTTAGCACCATTTAAATGTCCAATTGCACTCATTCAGCCCCTGAAAAAAACGCTGCTCCTCCAGCCCGTGACAGCTTTGACAGCCAGACTCCTTAATTCCTTTTTCTTATTCCCTTAATCTGTCATCTTTATCAGGCTGGGGAAGTGCCAGGCAGCAAGCAGGAGCCCCGGCCCCGATCAATCTCCACATTACAGCTGACAGAATGGTGCTAATAACTTATTGATCTCATGTTTGCCAGGCCCCAGTGGGGCTGAAAGGCTCCCATTGATTGGCTTGAGGGAAGGAGCCTCTCAGCTGAGAGCCGAGCGGAAAACCTTCAAATTGTCTTCTTCCCCAGGAGCTGGGAGAGGGAGGGAGCGGGGAAGGGAGGGCAGGGACCAGGACAAGGAACTGAAGAGGAGGAGAAATGGAAAGCAAGAAGGATGTGTCTGTGTGTGAGAGATGGGGATTAGGAGTGGAAAAGGAAGTGGAGGGGAAAAGGGTTGGAGAAGAAAGAAACGCGAGGAGGAGGGGAAAGAGCAGGAAAAGGGAAAGAAGCGAAGGGAGGAAAAGGAATTGGGAACGAAAAGATTGTGCAGAGCTGAAAAACGAATGAAATAGGCAGCTGGCCCTCTCCTTGCTCACAGCAAATCATTGATAAAATGCTTCCCATGCCCAGCCCTCCATCCTTGGACAGCTGTGCCCAGGTCTGCTCATGTCGGGCACAAGGCACTGCCCGCTCCCTGCCCGCTCCCCTGTCCGTTTCCCTCCTGGGGAACCACGGGCTGTACCCGGGCACAGCAGCAGGGCACACTCCTGTTCCCCACCGTGCCACACCTGCAATTTAACCCTGGAGAATCCCCACCCAGCTCCTTGATGTGCACTGAGAGGCCAAGAACCACGCAGAGTCACCAGAGATGCTGAGCAGAGGGAAAAGAGCTGTGAGCTCTGTCCTGAGCCCCCGCGGGGAATGCCGGGCTCACCCTGCAGGGACAGCAGGAGGGAGAATCAACAAACCAGCAACGACCTTTCACGAACCAGAGAAACAGTTCTGTCCTTTCCCATCCAGCCTGGATCAGCCCCGGGGCACACGAGCTGGGGCAGGGCTGGGGCACAGCCGAGCTGGCAGGAATTCAAACCAAGGCAGCGCCAGGGTCACTCACACCCTGCCCTGGGCACTGCCAGGGTCACTCACACCCTGCTCTGGGCAGTGTCAGGGTCACTCACACCCTGTCCTGGGCAGTGCCAGGGTCACTCACTGCCCAGAGCAGTGCCAGGGTCACTCACACCCTGCCCTGGGCACTGCCAGGGTCACTCACACCCTGCTCTGGGCAGTGTCAGGGTCACTCACACCCTGTCCAGGGCAGTGCCAGGGTCACTCACCCCCTGCCCCGGGGCTCTCAATGCCCAGGGCTCTTTTCCTGATGGGTTTCTCTCACGTGCATCCATCCCAAAGCCTGGGGCAGCCGCGGCTCTGAGGAGGGACAGGGCACAGAGCTGTCCCCCGGGGCAGCAGGGGCTGTGCAGGACTCACCCTCAGCCTGGTGCCAGGGGCAGGGCAGGGACACTGCCAGCTGTGCCCAGGTGCCACCCAGCAGCCGGGGTGGGCAAGGCAGGGGCCCCGTTCCTGGCTGTCCATACAGAGCACCAGGGAGGTGTCAGGGCAGCAGGGATCTGCTGTCAGCTCTTCCCCAGCTGCCTGGAAAGGCACCTGGCAATGGAGGTGGAGGCAGGGGCGGGGAGAGGTTATTTTTGGAAGCAGGATGATCTTGCTCTCCCCGGAGCTGCAGGGAAGGGAGCAGAGGGAGCAGGAGGAGCACCAGTCAGTGTTTGCTGGAGCTCCGAAGCTGCTGCGGGTGCTGCCCGTGGGTTTGGTGGGTCCAGCCCCGGGGAGGGACAGACTCCTCGTCCCCACCAGGCACAGAGGGGGCTGAGGGACTCCCTCTGCTCTCCCTCTGTGGCAGCCCTTCCCTCGCAGTGAGGGAGAGACCCCTTGAAACCCCACAACATCCCCAAAGGTGTTTGCAGAGCCGTCCTACACGAGCCCTCCTGCAAGGAGCGGGTTCAAACCCCTGCCCAGCTTGGCCTCCTTGGTCTCTGAGGTCTTTTCCAGCCTTAACTGAGCTCCAACAACAGGGCCCTAAACTGCCTCGGCTCCTTGTCCTCCAGCAGTGACAGCCAAGGATAAAACCTGAGCTCTCACACCAGCAAAATCCCCCGCACTGACCTGTGCTGGCACAGCCAAAGGAAACTCTTCCGTGTTGGCTTTTCCCATTTTCTCCTCACTTCCCAAGACCTCTGCTTGTGCTACAAAAGGCTGTTGGTTACCTGCCACTCCTGCAAGGCTCCAGGAGACATAAAAATGAATTTAAATAGAGCATGGAGAGGGGACAGTGCTCGAGCTCCAGGCCCAGAGGACGCAGAGCAGTGACAGAGCCTCGACCCTCACGTTGCCAAGGTAAACGATTGTCCTTCACGGGAAAACACGTCAACAACAGGGCCTGGGCTTCCAGCTCCTGGATGCCCATTTGGTGCTGATTTTCTGCTCAATTTAAGGCAGCAGTCCAATAAAGGCTGCTGCTTTTTTTCCCCGTTGTTTGGCTTAGTTAAATGAAAACACGTCTGCAGCCCGGCTCATTATCCCGCGCCCCCGGAGCAGCCGTTCGCTGGGATCCTGTCTCTAACCATTAGCTGCAACATCCCTGATCCCAATTCTTCTCCAGCCCCAATATTAACTCCTCCTTAGCATCTGAAAGCTCTGGGCCTCAGTGCAAAGCCAAACGAGGTCACTCCACGGCCAGGGCAGGGACACAGAATCCAGGGCTGGGCCCGCAGAGAGCGAGACAGCTCCGTGCGGTCAGCTGTGGCTCCACACTGGGAGTCACAGGCACTGCCTTGTGAATAAAAACCCCCAAATCCTTCAATTTGAATCTCCTTTACAGTCCACAAAATTCCTCCTTCTCCCTCACTTAGTCAACAGGGCACCAAGTGGAAGGATGAGACAAGAGGGTGAATGCAGAAGGAATAATCTCCCAGAGGGAAATCGCAGTTCCATGGCGTTTTCGAGATGTGTGGGTGAACTCTGCTCTTCCAGGGCTGCAAAAGCACCAGGAATAAATGGCCTCTAAGGGAGCAGAACCCTAAAGGGGGGACACAGGTGTCACATTGTCCCCATCCCGTGGGATTCCCACAGGAATCACTGCAGATGCACCGAGGACATCCCTGCTCTGGGGCCAAGGCTCTGTGGGTTTGTCATTCCCATCCTATTGACCAAAAACCCCTGGAAAAGGCTCTCTGGGAGCTCTGTCCCCCTGGAAAGCTGCCCTGCTGCTGCTTCCCACAGCACAGCCAAGGGAACCTCAGTCCCAACCATTCCATGCAGAACTGCAGTGGTTTTCTCCCTGCTGGGGCAGGACCCGAGGCTCTGCCGTGTCTCCACTCCGTGCCCTCTCAGACCATCTCCAGCCACCAAACCAACTCCCTGCAGGCACGAGGGGCAGAAGGAAGAGAGGGAAGAGCTACCCACCTTCCTCTAGCATGAGGGAGCCTGAATCCTCCACTTCTATCCATGCAAATAGTCCTACTGCAACTGGAAACTCATGAAATCTGGCACTGCAGAACAGAGGGTGTTTGAGGAGAGAAAGAGGAGAAATTAACAGGATTTTTTTGCAGGAGAGGAATGAATTAGAGCGTCGGGGACCAGGACTCTGGTGCAAAATGCTGGTTCAGGCCCTAAAGCAGCGTGCAAAGCGCACACACACCCGGGGGGAAGGCACTTCTGAGACCTCTGAGGCTGCTCCATCCTCCCCACCCCAGGCCCTGGTGCCTCAGCCAAACTGGACAGAGGGGGCTGCTCCTGTTGACAGCCACACCAGGGCTGCTGGGGGGGCCTCTAAAGCCCTGTTTGATGTGCAAACCCCCAGCTCTGCTCTGCCAGGCAGCCCTGGCCCTGCTCAGCCCTCTGGGTGCCTCTCGGGCATAAGGAAAGCTCCTCGTGCCCTCCTGCCCTCTCCAGGTGAGCCCCTCGTGGTGCCAGGCTGGGCCCTGGCTGCTGCCTCCCCTTCACCTGAGCTGCTGGGAGTGACTTTTGTCCCCTCCTTAGGCTCCTGCCTGCCCTCCCAGCCTGCTCCCCCCAGCACTGGGGACACTTCTCCCCCTCTGCAGAGGTCCCTAAGCCTCTTCCCAAAGCTCAGCTGCCCCCACGCGTCCCCAAGGAAGCACAGACCCTGTTCCATGCACTTTTCCTCTCTTCCTGCTCTCCCACCCCTGGCATGGCTGCAGTTTAATCAGCAGCAAGGAGAGATCTCAGCACTGCCCACTGCAGAACCACCTCGGGAGGAGGGACAGCAGGGAAACATCTGCAGCTGAGGAGAGACTGTTCGTGGTTTGTAGGGAAACTGTTCTGGGGGCTTTGGGAATCACCAGAGCTGCTTTTCCAGGTGGGTTCTCCCTGTTCCTGCAGTCCCAAGGGGCTGCCTCACCCCTGTCCCCTGCACAGGGAGCCATCCTCAGCCCCAGCAGCCCCAGGCAGCTCTGGCCTGAGCCCTCCCGACCTGCCAGGAGTCAGGAAAGCCCCAGAACTGCACACAATTATTTGTCATTAATTTCAGCCCCTTCCTGCATTTCCAAGCCCATCCAAGGAGCAGTAATATTGCCGATTTTCCAGTCGGTGCTGTTCGGAACGACAGCACTGCCTCTAATCCTGGCTGTAACCACAAGGCAAGGAATTCCCTCACAGAATTAATCACCAGCCAGCCAACCCTGCCAGCCTCAGCCTTTTTGCTGTCCCCACGGGCTGGCAACAAGCAAATCTCTTGCATTTGTGCTGTCCTTGTTCCCAGCCCTCTGCTGACCCCCAGGCTCAGCCAGGAAGGCTCAGGCACTGGGGAGTCCTGTTCCAGCAGCACCCCGAGCTCCGTGCGGAGCACAGGAGCCTCCAGAGAGCTCCTCCCGTCCCCACTGGCACCACAGGCCCAACTTCAGCCCATAAACCAGCAAGAGAAACATCCCAGCAGCAGATCCCAGCGGGCTGGGAGAGCCCTGCAGCTCCCAGCCAGGAGTGATGCGGGACTTCTTGAACCCAACGGCAGCAGCATCATTTGTTCAGCATTGTTCATCTCCACGTGCCTTTTTTGGGGGGGAGGTTCTCATAACCCAGGGCACAGAATCGCTCTCCAGGGCAGACAGGACAGACAGCTGGGGGAAAGGTTCCTCTGCCCTTATTGCTGGGACAAAATGGTTCAAACAACAGCCAGTCCTGCAGAATAACCCAGCACCACCTCTGGGAACCCTGGGTGTAACAATTCACGATTCCCCCGCTCCCCTGCCAGCCCTGGCAGCAAACACAGCCCCAGCAGTGCTCATCCCCAGAGCCCAGAGTGGAACTGTGCCTGGAGAGGTGACACATCCCCCTTGTCCCTTCAGACACCTCCCCTCCCCACCTGACTCTTTCAAACCCCATCACCCCAAACCTGTCGTGTCCCCAGCAGCTTTGTCACTGCCTCGGGGGCCTCTTGTGTGCGTGAGCTGCTTCTTCTTCGCTCGTGCAATATTCCATAGGGTCATTAAGGTTGGAAAAGACCTCCAAGGTCACCCAGCCCCACCATAAAGCCAGCACCACTAACCCATGTCCCCAGGTGCCACATCCACAGGTTACCTGAACACCTCCAGGGGTGGCGACTCCACCACTGCCCTGGGCAGCCTCTTCCAAATCTTCCCCTCAAGAAATTTTTCCTAGTATTGAACCCAAACCTCCCCTGGCACAACTTGAGGCCATTTCTTGCAGTTTCTTAATTTAAGAAACAAGCCAGAGCACCCCAAACACCAGCTCTAACCAACAGGAATTAGAGCTTCTACATCTCATCTTTTCTTCTGATGGGAATGAGAAGAACCCTTTGCATTTGTGGAATGCCACAGGTCTCAGAGAATTCCAGCAATGCTGATCAACCCCAGCAGTTTCTCTGCAGAGCAAACAATACTGAAACCCATCCTGAGATGCAGGCTCAGCTGAGCCACACAGACCCGAGCAGGGCCGTCGGGAAAAGCAGATCTGTGGCCAGTTTGGCTTTTGGGGTTGTGCAGGGAAAGGGGCTCTGGGAAATTGTTAAGGATGAGAGCGGAGATTCAGCTGTGACAGCGAAGTCTGGGGGCTGCCCATGGCTGATGTACAGACCCCTCCTGGGCATGGGTGGGACTGAAGATGTTCCTTAGGTTTTCACCCTCCAGACACATTCCCAAAGGGTATCAGGTGTGGTGTTCCCTCTGGATTTGGGGTTCATTTACACACTCAACAGAAGGACTGACAAGAAATACGTGGACAAATCCACGAGCAGACAGATTTCCAGAAAAGGCCTCTACCAGCACTCAGAGAGATGCAGCTCTGGTTTGGAGGGACAGGGGTGACTCAGGATAAAAACTGACATAAACCCCAGTTTCTCCTCAACTTTTATTTATAATTGAAGGAGCCTGCAATCAACAAGCAGATCTTGTTTTAGTTATTCCAGAGCCTCACTTGTTGACTTCTGCACATTTTTCACCAGCCCATCCCTCCCCACACTCCCTTCCTGACATCCAGGGAGTCCCAGGGCAGGGGCTGAAACCAGGGGAACAACCCAAAACCAGCCAGGTGGCACCAGAAACCCAAACAATCTCGCTCCCAGAGGAGCTGGCAGGCCCGGCAGCAGCGCGGGGAACCTCTGATTAATGAAATTACAAATCAAATCATGCTCTCTGCGAGGCCTTTCTGCTTCACTTGCCACCAGCCCTGGGGACGTTTCACTCCCGTGCTGGCGCAAGCTCCTTTAGCACAGACCACTGGATCTGAGAACAACACAGGGCTGGGACCTCCAAAGGCCTTCAGCATCACCACGAAATCCCTTCCACGCTCATCTTTAGCCAGAATATTAAAATCCTTCCTACAGCTGAGGTGTGCCACAAACAGAAAATCCAACGGGAAAATGAACGGACAGGGGGGGAGCGAAAGGGAGAGGAGGGAAAACACAACCCCAGGGCAGCAGGAGGTGCCCCAGCCCTCACCTGCTGCTGCCAGCCCCACGTCCAGGGTGCTCCTCTTGAACTCGCAGCGGCTCTGGGTCTCGGGCATAACGAGCTGGCGGCTCTGGTGCAGGTTGGAGATGATGGTGGAGAGGTCGCTGTCGCGGCTGCGGCAGAGCACAAAAACCCCACGTTAAGGAAATCCCATCTGCCCCCTCCAAGCCCCAGAATTGATTTTCCCCTGTGTGAGCACATCTGGGAGAGGCTTTGGTGTGCTCCAGCCCTGCTGGATTGCAGGAGAGGTCCCCCCTCCGTCCCTCCCTCCATCCATCCCTCCCACCCACGGGGTGCCTCCGTAGCCTCTCCTCGATTTGGGGGGAGTGCAGAGCCCTTCCCAAGCTTCCCTCTCATTTCCCATCAAGGACCCTGCAGCTGCCAGAGCTGCTGATTCCAGCCCTGCCAGATATAACTTGCGTGGGCCAGGACTCGCATCTAGGATGGAAAAACTGAAAGTGCAGGAATTGGCAGATCTGCTCCAGAATTAATAGGAAACTTGAACTGAAATAACTGATAGTTTTCTATCAGCTGCCACCCTTCTATTCTTAAAAAACTAAGTTTTTTCCATTCCATCACTGCTGGGACAAAAGGCTTTTTGATTTGATGGAATGATAGTTTTTTCTCCTCAGAGAGAAGCCCACCACGGGCCCGGACAGCAGCGTTACCCAGAGCTGAGGGGACAGATTTATTTACAAAACCCATTTTCAACTCTCCCCTCCAACAGCTCCTGAAACAATGCTCTTCCTTCTGGGAAAAGAGGCTGTGTTAGAGCAAGCCAGCGTTATTTTGCCTGTTCTTGCATCACATTGCTGCTAACCAGGCTGGTTTAGTCCTTTTTTCTACTTTTTTGTCCTTCTTTAGAGGGGGAGAACACAAAAACCAATTCACTGTAGCAGATACTGCAGCTCAGTGGCGAACGCTTTTGCTGGCAAACCACTCTCCAGTCGCAAAATATATTCTGAATAAATGATCTACAAAGGGTGAGGAGGAAGAACAAGGCAGCACCCCTGGCAGGAGCTGGCAGTGCTGGAACGTCTCCCTTTTGTTCGTTCGCAGGAGATGCTGAACTCCCCATCCTCCCAGCACCAGCGGCTCACCCCGAGCTAAACGGGGCTATTTTTCCTCCTGCCCTCTCTCGAAGGGGAAGATGACAGCCGGGAGAGCCGGAGACACTTGGGGGAAACGACACAAATCAGCGACACCGCCCTCCCTGCCCAGCCCCAGCTGCCTCCCTCCAGAGCCCCGGTGTGTGCCCTGTGCCCGCACAGCTCCCACCCGCCGGGGTGTCCTCACCTGGGCCCGGCAGGGCAGCCCGGAGGGTGCATTATCTGCGGCATTACCGGGCAATGATCTGCCTTAAATATCCCCCCCGATCCCCCAGTGCCGCTCCCCCCGCTCCCGGAGCAGATCCCGCTGCTCCCAGCGCCCATCCCCGGGGCTGCAGCAGGGGCTAATCTGTGTCTAGCTCGCTGCTAATCAGATAAGTTTATGACAGAAAGTCTTTAGGTACTTTCAGCGGGCGTCTGGCTCCAGATTTTCACGGGAGGCGGCAGACGCAGAGAGCCCCGTGATTCCCCCCGGGATTGCCCCATCCCTCAGGGGGATCAGCAGCAGAAGGGATGCTCGGATCCCAAAGCCTCTGAGCACCCACCGCGTCTGCCCCCCTAAAGCACCTCAGAGTGCTCCTTATGCAAGCACGAGGCTCATTGCTTAAGCAAGCCCACAGGTGAGTGGGAAGCCCATTTCTCCTGTGCCAAGCAGTTTTGGGTCTTATCCTCTTTTAGCTGCCACCTTTAAGATGCATTATGCAAATATTTTGGTGTCTTAAGTCATTTATGGGATTAATGTGGAGTGATTATCAGTTCTTTTTAATCATGCCAATCAATAAGTGGCTGTCAGGGACAGAGGACAAATGCAGATAAACGCTGCCATCAGCACAAGGCCCGGAAAGGGCGGAGGAGAGGAGCCGGGAGAGCAGGGGAGAGAGGCAGGAGTGGGAAGAGAAAAATGGGATAATTACATCTTTGCATTTGCACAGTGCCTTGCATCCCAATCGAGCCCAGAGCAGGGCTGGTGTGTAAACACGTCCGGCTACGAGGAGGGATTGTTTTATCCACCAGGAAAATGCAACTCCCTCTCTCTGGAGCGGCTCCTCAAAACTGAGGGGGTGCAGAACACTGGGATACACCCAGTGAGAACAGAACCCGGGGGATCTTTCCCGTGGAAGGAAACATCACCACACCAGAAGTGGCGTTTTCCTTCCCCCAAAATCTTGTGCTTTTAGGAGATTTTCCGTGGGTTTGGAATTAAAATCACCGTGGTCACAGCAAAGGTGCACCAGCAAGTGCCAGCTCCACGCAGGAGCAGGCACCACACAGGGTCACGGGCACACTCCAGGCTCTGAACTCCACTCCCTTTGCCCACGGAATGAGGCAGAATCCCAGGAAAACACGACTTTGCTGGAAGGCAAAGTGAACCCCAAGGTGACACTGAGAGGAAAGGGAAGACTCGAGATAAGGCAAACAGGCTGAGACAGCTTTTAACACATCAGACTCTCCCCAGGAGCTGCTCCCTTTGCCTTGGCCCAGGAGCTTTGGAGCAGAGGCTGCCGTGGTGCCCTGGGCTCGTTCTGCACCTGGCACAAGGAGAGGTGGGACAGAGCTGGGGCTCAGCCTTGGTAGGAGAAAAGGGGATGAACGGTAACCAGAGGATTTTATGGAAAATGGAGATCTCCTTCTGCATAGCACGATCCAGGATGTCCCTCTGGGGGTCCCAGCAAAGCCCAATTCCTGCAGGACCTGGAAGGAGCCACACGGAGGGGCTTGGAGAGGGCCAGTCCTGCCCATGCAGAGGAATTCCTCTGGCGTGCCCAGGGCAGGAATTCCCCCCGGGAGCTCCCCTGCAGCCCCAGCAGGGCCCTGCCCTGTGCCCAGCCAGGTCTGAGCCCTGCAGGTGCCCTGGTGCAGCCCAGCCCTGCCTCGGGCACTCCCAAGCTGATTAAAGTCTGAGCCCTGCCACTGCCACAGTATTGGATCCTAAAAACCGGATTAGGGGAGGGGGCTCGAGGGAGAGCCAGAGCTCCTGAGAGGTCAGGGAGGAGACAAAGAGCCTCCTGCAGGGCCGCAGGTCACCATGGCAACGCCCAGTTTGGGAATTCAGGGTTTGGGGACCTGCAGGAACACAGGTGTGATTCCAGCTGGGGGAGAACACGACCTGAGCATGGATGGAGGGATGGAGGGAGGGATGGATGGATGGATGGATGGATGGATTGATGGATGGATGGATGGATGGATGGATGGAGGGATGGATGGATGGATGGA
>VZRR01008714.1:26473-36585 GCA_013398015.1 Oreocharis arfaki | reverse complement strand
AGGGATGGAGGGGTGGGTGGAGGGATGGATGGATGGATGGAGGGATGGATGGATGGAGGGATGGATGGATGGATGGATGGATGGATGGAGGGAGGGATGGATGGATGGATGGATGGAGGGATGGATGGATGGATGGATGGAGGGATGGAGGGATGGAGGGAGGGATGGATGGATGGATGGATGGATGGATGGATGGATGGATGGAGGGATGGATGGAGGGAGGGAGGGACTCCTGAACCTACCCAGCATTCCAGAGGACACATGGCTGGTGGGCCACATCCAGATTTCCTTTCCACCTGGGAAGTGACTCCCTGCTCCTGACAGCCTCCCAAGACCTTTCTTGTGGGATCTGGCTCCCAGCCCTGCCTGAGGCACCAGACACACAGCAATCCCTGGGCCTGATTTCTGGGAACAATCGTCTCTTCTGGAGCAGCATCTGCACCGTGAGCCTCTGAGGGGGCCACGACTGAAACCAGCAGCTCCAAGGCTCCTCCTGGTGCTCTCTTGTGCCCCGTCCCTGTGCTGGACCCTCACTCCAGTCCCTCCTCTCCATCCCAGTCCCTCACAGCTGCTGGCAGCATCTCCCAGCCCCTTCTGAGCCAGCCCTCTGGGATGCAGTGACTTCAGGAGGGGATGAGACAAAGGGGGCAGCCCCCCGGCCCTCGGCCCCCTCGGCTCTGGCCCGTGGGTGGGCACAGAGGTGCTGACAGATGCCCCCGAGGGTCACAGCCGGGGGAGGGGGCAGCTCCCAGTGCCTGCTCGGCCAGACCCAGGCTGGGAGCAACGCCTCCTAAATGTGTTTCATTCACAGACATTAGCAGCAACTGCATCTTTAACGAGGAGAAGGATGAGCAGACTAATGGCTGGAGACAATTAACCAGGGCATAAATCAGTGTCGGGGCTCTGCAGCGAGCACAGGCAGCCAGGCGCCCGCAGGCCCCGGTGCCTCTGCCCGGCGCTGCTCAGAGTGACTGCAAGGAGGGATTGCAGAGGGGGAGGCAGCGGGGACGGAGACAATTTGGTCAAAATTTAAATAGTTTTCAGCAGCGGCTGCCTTTCAGTTCGCTGCAGCTCTCTGTGTCCGGAGTGAGGAGGGCACGGAGCAGTAACCTCGCTCCAGATGCCCCCTCCTCCTCGGGGCTGAGCCTGGAGGAGCCCCCCAGAGACTGCCCACCCTGCGGGCAGCCAGGGTTTGCTCTGCCCCTGCTCAGAGCTGCAGGGTCACTCACAGGAACCTCCCGGGGCTCGGTACCAGGCAGGAAAAGTGCAGTCCCTGCGCAGTCCCTGCTCCACCCACGCTGCAGCTCCTGCCAGCAGCACCCGCAGGAGCTGCTCCAGTGTCGGGATGTTTGTGTAAATTTGGAGCTCAAGCTGTCATTTTTCTGCTCCAGACCTCCCTGGGATGTCAGGGAAGCAGCTCTGGGCTGCTGCTGCTGCTGCTGCTGCTCCACGGAGGTGCACAGGGAGAGGGCACCAGACACCAGAGCCCACCTGGTCCTGCAGCCACAGGAGCTCCAGAGTGAGCTGGGATGAAACCAGAGAGTCCTAAACCAGCAGATGCAAAATTCCACAGATCCAGAACCTGCAGGAGAGCTGAGGGAGTGGGGAATGAGCCCGGCACCACACAGACTGGGTAACTCTTTTCCTAATACTTAATCAAATCAAAGCTGGGAAAACACAGTCAAAGATCTCTGAAGGGATGCAAAGGAGGAGGCTGGAAGAGAAGAGAGACTCAGGAAGTAAAGCGGGGAGGAAATAAAATGGAAAAATATTTCTTTTAAAATACGTTTCACCGGCTCTCCATCCCCTTAACGATCACCCAGTAAGTGCAGGGATTATATTAAATTTTACTGATCAATACAGCGGCCATAAAACTGTCCCGACCCTCTGCCCCTCCCTCCAATGAAGAAAGAAAAAATCCAATATGCAGAAGGAGGAATGTCAGGGCTTGCAGGGGAGAAGACACGAGGGCAGCGATCAGGCCAGGGCAGGGGGAGCTGCCTGGCTGGAGCCAGGGCTGGTCCCAGGATGTGTTTCAGTGGCACCCCTGGCTCAGGTGGCAGGTTCAGATCGTTCACTCTGCAGTGATTCCCCTCCCTGAACCCTCTGCTCCCACCCTGCCTGGCCAGGCTGGTGAAGCAGGAACGACAGAGGAGCTCCAAGGAGATGATAAAATCACCTGAAGCTGCAGAAACACAAGGGATTGTCCCTTCTCTGCTGATCTCAGCAGCACAGAAAGCCAAGTTCCTGTGTCAGGAGCAGTGTCCCAGCCAGAGTCACTGGCTGCTGGAGGAAATGGCCTCAACTTGCACCAGGGGAGGTTTAGATTGGGTATCAGGAAACATTTCCTACCCCAAAATAAAGGAATAAAGCCCTGAACGGGCTGCCCAGGGCAGTGCTGCAGTCCCAGCCCCGCAGGGATTCAGGAGCCCTGTGGAGGGGGACACGGGGCAGGGGGGCCTTGGCAGGGCTGCGTCAGGGCTTGGGTTTGGTGACCTTGGAGGGCTTCTCCAGCCTGGAGGAGCCAGGATTCAGCAACAGGGAGCGTGTTGCTCAGGGCTGCCCAAAGTGGAGCACACGCCCAGGGATGGGGGGGATGTAAATCAGTCAGGGACCGGGGAGGGAATAATGAGCTTTTTATGGGAGCCATTAAAGGGAGAACCCAGATTGGTCCATAAATGCTGTTGCACCATTACAGCCCAGAGAAACAACCTTATGTAACAGCACAGCCGTGGGACGGCAGGGCTGGTGCAGCACAGGCAGCTCAGAGGTGCTCAGATTTCCTAGTTTGCATGTCTTAAAAAGCTAATAACTGATTTCTAGAGCAACATCAGCACCCCAGTCCAGCCCCTGGGCAAAAACACCTCCACTGGTAAATCTGGGGGCTGTACAAGGACCTGCAAGAGCAATTCCTGCTGCGGCCCCCACATAAAATGCCACCAATATCAGTGCTTTTCCCTTAACCCGCAGTGTCCAGCCTCCGTGGGCCATTTAATCACGGACTCATTGATTTTTAAGCCCCAGAAGGGACTGCTCTGTCTCCCTGCTCTGACCTCCTGCACAGAACCTGTCAGAAAATCAGCCCCTGGTGCTCCCAGTTAATGGTGGCAGCCCTCAGTGGAAAAATGAGTTGTGCCTCTGCTCAGCAGGAACAGAGACCCCCCCCCAATCCCAACCCTGACCACGCCAAATCCAGCGCTCTGGGAGTAAAATAATGTTCATCCCCAGGAAGTGATGAATCCTCTCAGCTTCTTCCTTTCCAGAGCACAAACCTTCCTAACCAAATGGGGGGAAAAAAAAAAACAACCCATTTCACAAGCTCTGACTCCCCCCACACACCGAGCACCAAAGCAGTGAAGGATTAACCACCCCCCTGGCCCAGCAGAGCCAAGAGTCACCCCGGGATGAGAAATTCTGTGCAACATCTTTCCCCCCAGCGTGCCTGGCTGTGCCCTGGCGTGGCCGCTCAGTGCCGCCGGTCCCCGAGCAGCCGGGCAAGGCCAGTGCCCCCGACCCCCAGCAGTAAAGCCAGGGTGACTTGAGTCAGCAGAAAAAGCAGGGATGTGGATCAGGGAAAGCCGGGAAAGCTGCAGCTCAGCCCCAGCGTCCCCTCCTCCCTCTGAGTATCACCTTGCACAGAGCTCCAAACCCGCAGCATCCCCCGATCGTGACCTAAAGCTGGGCACGGCAGGATTGGGGTCAGGGATTTGCAGGCTCGGGTGACGGGGCAGGAGTGGGGGGAGCAGGGAAGGTTTGGGTGAGCAGGGAAGGTTTGGGGGGAGCAGGGAAGGTGTGGGGGAGCAGGGAAGTTGTGGGGGAGCAGGGAAGGTGTAGGGGGAGCAGGGAAGGTGTGGGGGCAGCAGGGAAGGTTTGGGGGAGCAGGGAAGGTGTGCTTCCTGGGTAGCTTTTAAAACTTCACNGCCTGGCTGTGCCCTGGCGTGGCCGCTCAGTGCCGCCGGTCCCCGAGCAGCCGGGCAAGGCCAGTGCCCCCGACCCCCAGCAGTAAAGCCAGGGTGACTTGAGTCAGCAGAAAAAGCAGGGATGTGGATCAGGGAAAGCCGGGAAAGCTGCAGCTCAGCCCCAGCGTCCCCTCCTCCCTCTGAGTATCACCTTGCACAGAGCTCCAAACCCGCAGCATCCCCCGATCGTGACCTAAAGCTGGGCACGGCAGGATTGGGGTCAGGGATTTGCAGGCTCGGGTGACGGGGCAGGAGTGGGGGGAGCAGGGAAGGTTTGGGTGAGCAGGGAAGGTTTGGGGGGAGCAGGGAAGGTTTGGGGGGAGCAGGGAAGGTTTGGGGGAGCAGGGAAGGTGTAGGGGAGCAGGGAAGGTTTGGGGGAGCAGGGAAGGTTTAGGGGAGCAGGGAAGGTTTGGGGGAGCAGGGAAGGTGTAGGGGAGCAGGGAAGGTTTGGGGGAGCAGGGAAGGTGTGCTTTCTGGGTAGCTTTTAAAACTTCACCACTGCTAAAAAGCCCTCTGGGTCACTCTCTGTCCTTCTCACACATGAGTCTGACAGACAACAATCCACCAGCATCCCAGCTCTGCCTCTCAGGCATCTCCACCTCCTGAGGAGATGTCACCCACCAGACACAGGAAAAAGGGAGAGAAAGAGGGAAGTGAGGGAAAGGAAAAGAGCAGGGAGGGGTAAACAAGTTTTCCCAACTGGAGGGAGCAGAGAGGCCCGAAAATCCCAACCCTTCCCATGGGCAGCACAGCCCTAAATCTCCCTGCAGACTGAGCCTGAAAAAACAAATTAATCATCCTGCAATGTCCCGAGCAAAATGCCCATAAAATTTCATTAATGCTCATGACAGTTCATAAAAATGATCAGTAGGGCTGGCAACTCCAAAATAAGGTGGAAATAAGTGTGAAGATGTTTTTACTGTAAGCCTGCTTTGTCATTCAGCTCAGCAAGCTCATAAATAAAAGAGGATGGAATTACACCACCCTGAGAGATGGGGAGGAGAGAGAGCCCCTGAAGTTTGTCAGGGACACACAAACAGATGTTTTGCTCAGCCAGTAGAAGGAATGTGTGGCTGGCACAGCTGCTGGGCCCGATGGAGATGAGGGCTCTTTAAATATCCCAAATTCCCCTCATTTTCTCCACTCATCGAGCCGCCCGCTTTGAGCTGATGAAATATTAAAATCCTCGGCTGAGCAGCTTTAATTGGGGCTGGGGCAGGAGGGGAGACCCCGAGCAGAGGCAGGGAGGATCCACAGGAGTCCCTCACACCACCGAGGTGTTCTGAATCACCCCAGCCCCACAGGAGGCTGTGAGGAGGGAGCTCAGGAAATCTCCCGTTCCAGGACCACGCCCTTGAAGTCTGGATCCAAAAGCAGGTGGATGCGATTCTTCCTTCGAGGGTTATTTGAACTAAAAGCTATCAGGAACCCTTCCCAAGGCTGCACCCCATCCTGTCTGTGTCTCAACCATACACAGAGGCCTTGAGACGCTGGGTTTATCCTAAATCCTTTAGGACACCCTACAAAAGGTCCATGGGACCCCCCCTCCCGTGACAGACACACCAGAGATGCCAACACACTGGGGATGAACACGGCCAGAATTACACTTAATAAACTTTGCCCCTTTTCTTGTAGGCATCTAACAGCTTTTCTCACCTTTATTTGAGATATAATTTTAGCTTTAGATGAAAGTTAAGACCGGTTATTTAACTCCCCATTCCCCTTTACCACTTGAGTCTCTGCTAGTCCATAAATGCCCTCCTCTCCCTACCCCATCCCTGCAGCCAAATAAATCTTCCCGGGAATGAAAGCAAGAGCAGAAAGTGCTGCTAATGAAACGATGATGACATAATTAATTCAGATTAAGTAATACTTTTCAGCACTCCAAATTTCCTCCTCGTTTGGCCTTATCCCCACAGGAAAGGGAGAAGCCACTCGGGTACCTCTGCTGTGCCTGATTCCTTAAAATCCAGGATGAGGATTAAAGTATTCCCCTGAGCAGCCCATCCCCCAAACCCAGAGCAGAAATGGTCTGGATGGGCCGAATTCAGCCTGGTGTTGAATAAATGCCCTCCCCATGCCAGGGCAAGCCATGGTGGCACAACCATGGTGGCACATCCACGGTGACACATCCATGGTGGCACATCCATGGTGGCACATCCATGGTGACACATCCATGGTGGCACATCCATGGTGACACATCCATGGTGGTAAATCCATGGTGGCACATCCATGGTGGCACATCCATGGTGGCATCTCCATGGTGGCACATCCACAGTGACATATCCATGGTGGCACATCCATGGTGGCACATCCATGGTGACACATCCATGGTGGCACAACCACGGTGGCACATCCAAGGTGGCACATCCATGGTGTCTCACTGGAGACTTTTAAGGTTTTCCATAGAGTCAAGAACCAGCTTTAAACTGTCCCCCAGAGTCCCCAGGAGTTCTGGGAACAGCTCTGCAGGTCCCACACAGCTGGGATCTCCCCAGTCTCCTCTGCCCTGACTTTATCTGACGGGCAAAACCCAGCTCGTTCACCTCAACGTCAGCTAATGCAGCTGGGACCACGAGAGGCTTTCCACCAGGGGCTGCCAGAGGGGGAGGGCAGGTCCCCTTTTGGGGACACTCTGCTCCCTGTGCCACTGCCTGCTCTCCCTGCTGTAGCTCCAAGGCTCCCCTCTGACAAAGCCCAGCTCTGGCAGCAGCACCTGCTGAAGGCTGAGGCTGCTCAGGGGTCACATTCAGCCTGCAGCTGCTGAAAACTTCCTCTGACCTTTCAGTCCCTGTTTCAGCTCTCGGAGATTAGAAGGCCAAAGCTTCCTGGGAGAAAAAAAAAATAAAACCAGCCAGCGCCAAAGCCATCCTCTATCAATCCTGCAAGGGCAGGGCAGGGCAGCAGGGTGCTGTGGCACTCGATAACGTCACCTGTGTCACACAGCAGAGCTCTCTGCTGAGTCAGGAGCAGCCTTGACACCTTCACAAGCAGCTGCTTTTCAATCCTCCCCGCTCTCCTTTCCTCTCCCTGGGTGTCTTTCCAAAGGAAGGAGCTAAATCACTGAATTCCCCTTTGGTTTCCTTCTCCCATCTCATTCCCTGGGTATTTTGCATCTCCTCCTTCCTCCTGGCCTGATTTAAGTTCTTTTTCCTCTCGCCTCCCCCGTTCCATCCCCCCTCAAACGCAGTTCCTGAGGGCTGCAGCTGCACCACACCGACCCAGCCTGCACACCCAGCACTGCCCTTCAAGCACTGCTGGTTAAACCCAGCTCTGGCTGGCTTAGAGCTTGTGCCTGGCTTAAATCAAGGCCCAAAAATGACGTTTTATTCAGAGCTAACCACACGTGTCCACATGCACGGGGACACACAGGCTCTTGGCCCACTGTCTCCTGTCTAAAACACATCCCAACCCCGTGGTGTCCAACCAGGAATGCTGGTCCAGCACCTCTGAAACCTCTAAGCTCCTCTAAGTTCCCGGTTTATTTCCCTGAGGTGCCACTCCTCATCAGGGTGACCCTACCTGTGGTGCCGAGAGGGGCAGAGAGCAGCTCTGAACCTTTGTGTTTCAAAACTGGACAGGCTTAGCTTGAAATAAAAGCAGAGCATCACTCACTGACCACATTTCAGTGAGTTATTCCAGGCACAGTGAGTCTGTACAAGAGAATTCAACCTTACACGGGAAATTCTGGAGGAAAACGAGCTGTAAACATGAACCCAAACCTGTATCCACTTCAAAGCTTGAAAGGGAAAGGAGCAAAGCACCTGGCAAGGCACAGAGAGATCCCAATCTCCCTTCCAGGACAATTCCCTGATCCTCAGGCTCTGGTTCTTTGTCTAGGGAATGATTTGTACCCAATTAAATGGCTTTTTACCCAGGGCAGTGCATCCAGCAATCCTGACCTGGCTGAATCCAGCCGATCCAGGTATCCTCTGGCAACTTGGAAGGGAGATCAAAGACAAACTCATGGCACAGGGGGAGGGAAGTTCAGGGGGCAGCTGCCAGCCCTGCCCGATTTCAGGCTCCGAGGTGGCTCTGTGCACCCTGGGGCATCTCAGGGATTTCCTGCCACATCCTGGGGATGGCCCAGGAAACTGCCCCGTGCTCAGCCCTGCAGGTCACTGGTAAAAAAGCTCAGCTAAACCTTTTTGCCAGCCCGTGGTAGATTTGAGATCTGTTTCACAGGGCTGGGTGGCAATTTGGGCCGCTTAAATGCATAAAACCTTTTTCTGTCCTGGCATACAAACACAAAACCCTTCTTCTCCCACACAGCACCACGGGATTTTTCCTTCTAAAGGTTTTTTTCCTTCTAAAGGTTTTTTCCTTCTAAACAGGCTGGATGGGCAGTTTTTGACAGCTGGACTCATCAGGAAAAGCGAAACTTCTGTTCCCAGGGGGAATTACTGAGGTTCCTTCCAGGACAGAGAGAAACTGAAGGGAACAGTCAAGTTGAGGAAGACCAGGAAACGTATCTGCCATAAAAATCAGACCATTATTTTATTCTATGCATTGCAAGCTCAGAATTTTTTTTTTTTTTAAGACAGGGATTTTCATTTCCAAAGGTGTTGGCACCCTCAGCTGCCATTGTGCAGAGCCATCGCTCACAGGGCCATTAATTAAGGCACTGTCAGCACTTCCATCCCAATCCTCTGCCTTTTAGGAGTTTATAACTCAGCCATAAAACTCTGCTCTGGGCTGAAATTTATCATGAAAGGCTCTGCCTGGAAGGAATCCATCCTTTTGTATTTGAGAATCCCAAAGGCTTCAGAGCAGCAAACCAGGGGTTTTATTCTAAGGGCTGCCTTTCAAAAACCTGATTTTATGGGTGCTGGCTGGGCTGGGCCTGCTGCACCACCCACTGTGGGGTGGGGTTTGTGCTCGTAACGCTGGAAAATTCACAAGTTATGGCAGTTTATGGTTCAGAGGCACAGTCTGGGCTTAGTTCAATACCAGAGAATTCCTTTGCCCTCACTGTTCCCTGTCGGGGCCTGAGCCCGCACGGATTTCCCACCTTCATTCCCATGGCCAAGCTTTATCCACACCCCAGTGGTCAGAGAAAGACAAGGACACGGCCCTCTGCTCCACCAGCAGTAATATTTTCCCTTTTTCCCATCTCTGGCTGAACAGGTTCACACAAAACATCAAAAGCTCCTTTTAGCAAAACTCCAAGTTGTGACTGGGCTGCTCTCTGCCAGCAGATCCCGATTTCCAGAGCACCCCCGTGTGGGTGGAGCACTCACAAACCCTCACTCTGCGCTCTCCTGCCCTCACCTGCCTCCTCCTGCTCTCAGTTTTCTCCTCCCCGAGAAGTTTCCCAGCTGCACAGACCCGTTGTTCTCGTCCCAGAAAAGGAGCAGCTTTCTACACCTCAAGGGCTGCGTCCTGATCTGGCAATCCAGGATCAAAGAGACCTTTCACAGTCCCAATTTTCAGTGCAGATTTCCTGCAGCTGGATTTTCGAAGGATTAGGAGAGTTTGTGAGATGCACCACGCCCAGGGTATCCCCTGACCCACAGGCCACAGAGGAATATTCATGTTTGCAACTGGAGAGCTTCAATTCATGAATTTCCACCTTCTTGGGACCAGAGTGAACATATCAAAACCGGGCTTTCTTTGCAAGTCTCACCAATTCTCTCTCCCAATGTGAAAGGGACTGTTTACCCCACAACTCATCCCAAAATAAAAACAGAAGAGAGGGAGCGTGGGAAGGGGAGAATGAGGAAGAAAGGGAGGAAGAAACCCCCTCCCAGCGCTGACAGAAATGTTCATTTACATCCACCAGCACCCAGTGACAAATCAGAAGCTCTCAGCCTGCCACACAGAGAGGTGCCCCAAAATGGTACCTGCAAGAGGTCTCTCGGAAGGAGATGTTCAGATCCCAGTGGGTGTGAATCCTGTCAACAAACGAAAGAGAGGTCAATGGCACAGGCTCAGCGCTCATCTCCTGCCCCCCAAACCCTGCTCTCCCCCCTGGGGACCCCCACAGCCCCTCAGCCCCAATTCCTGCCTTGCCCATCCCCACTTGGGAGCTCTGAGTCCACAGCAGGACCCAGGAGCTGCTCAGCACCGAGAGATCCTTTCCTGGCTGCATCCAGACCCTGTCCTGCCCCATCCAGATCCTGTCCTGCCCCATCCAGACCCCGTCCTGCCCCA
>VZRR01008714.1:2984-26293 GCA_013398015.1 Oreocharis arfaki | reverse complement strand
GTCCTGCCCCATCCAGACCCTGTCCTGCCCCATCCAGACCCTCACTGTTGTATCCAGACCCTGTCCTGCCCCATCCAGACCCCGTCCTGCCCCATCCAGACCCTGTCCTGCTGCAGCCCCTCTCCCCAAGCACTGCAGGGGCTGCAGGTGCTGTCTCAGCTCCCAGGCCCCGTTCAGAGGAGGCAGAACGAGCTCAGCACTGACATTTTAGGCAGAACCCCCAAAGGTGTCCATGCCCTGTTTTCTCCCCAGCTGGAAATCAATTATCGGCCATTTCCCACCTCGGGAATTCACTCGGGGCTCTGTCACTGCCTGTGGCAGGCAGGAGTAGCAGGCTGGGATGAACAGTATCCTGAATTAAGGCAGAGCAGCCAGGGGGGTTGGGGTTTTGATGGATTTTTTTTCTCCCCTCAGCAGCAGACAGCACCCCCAGCACCCCAGGGGCGAGGCAGTGCCTGACCTCTGTGCTGGGTGTCCCCTCTGGAGCTCTGCTGTCCCCAGCCCGGGGAGGGCCGTGCCCAGACCATGTCCCCGTGTCACTGTGATGGATGACAGCCCCAGCCCCTGAGGGCAGCGGGGCTGTATCCTCACACAAACCCTCTCCAGGGCTCCCAGTGCCTGCCAGGGACCCTCTGCAGCACCCCTGGGAAGTGAGTGGGATCTATTCCCCCTCTCTCCCCCTCACATCCACGTCCTCATTAGATCAGTGACGCCTCCCCAGCACCCGGAGCAGGTGTTTGAGCTTCCCTCTCACCCCCAGCCACACCATCCCACGCTGCTGGGGACTTGGACCAAGCTGCTCTGGCCCACCCTGCTCAGTCTCAGATGCTGTCACTGCATTCCTGCTCTTTCCCTCCCCTCCCACAGCCGTGGAAGAGGCCACTCTTTAAAACAGGAATTAAGTGCATCAATCCACAAGACAATGCTGGGCTGAAATCCAGCAGCGTGTGAGGATGTTAAAGCTGAGCCTTCCTCCCCGGCTCCCCTGGCTTTCATCTGCCTGGAGATTCCTGGGATAGCAGCAGGGAGCTCCTGACAGGCAGCTTGCACCTCGGGGTGGAAGAGCTCCCAGCCTGAGGCCAGGCATTTATCAGGGCTGGGTGGAATCTCCCAGGGAGAGCGGGGAAGTTGAAGCTTCCCAAACTGCTGCAGAGCGATGGAATTCGCAGCCTCTAACTCAGAAACACAGAACCACTAAGGTTGGAAAAGCCCTCTGAGCTCATCCAGTCCAACTTTTAATCCAGCACTGCCACGTCCACCATGTCCCCCAGTGCCACATCCACGCGTTCCTGGAGCACTTCCAGGGATGGTGATCCCACCAGTTCCCTTGTTTGGTGTCTGGGATAATCCAGAGGGCCGTAACAAAAGCCAAGACTGGCCTAAATTTTCGTTCAGCTTGCTGGGGAGAGGCAGCTTGGACAACACTCTGTGAGAAAGCAAAAAGGCTTCCTGGAGGCAAAGTTTCTGCCTGAATTCTGCTCTGTGCTCACTGCACCAGGGCAGCTCTGCCAGCATTCCTGTGACTGAAATGACTGCCCAGGTGGCACCGGTACAGGAATGCCCCACACTGACACCCCTCCTTTCCCCCAAACAGCAAAAACGATGTTCACAGCCAGAGAAACATCCCCAGCACAGAGTCAGGACAGCTTAACCAGGCCTGGGAATTCAGCAACACAGCTGCTGCTTGTAGGCAGCGTTGTAAAGGAGCAGGATTTCCAGGAAGCTGGGATCTGAGAGAAGGAAAAGGATTCTCCCCTGCAGCTCTGTCCCAACAACCTCCAGAGCTCAGTGCTGCCGTCTCCCAGCACAGGGACACTTTGGGAAGGAGGTGGCACCAGCTGGCAGGAGCTGAATGCTTGGCTCCAGTGGGAGCTGCAGGTCCCTGCCCCTTCCCAGGGCTGCAGGAGCAGGGCAGGGCAGGTTCTCTCTGCCTCACAGCTCCTCTGAAGGCCACGGGCAGTGCCCAGCACCACAGAGGAACTCGCTGCCCACGGCTGAGCTTCCAGGATCGAACAGACCTTTCCAACCAGCCAGGGGACTTCCAACTCCTGTTCTAATCCCCAGAGTCTTTCCTTCTCCAGTGCCCAGCCCTCAGAGCAGGAGGAAGCCTCCCTTGTGCCAGCAGTGGAAGGAAACACCACAAATGACACTGGGGATAGGAGAAGAGGGAAAAGGCAGAGTGCTGCAAGCAGCGACGCAGGCGTTTGCCCCGCCGGGGGTGCAGGGGCCACATCCAGGGCAGCGGGAGGAAAACGCAGGTTTGCTGAGGCCTGGCCTTGTTTTCCCATCCCAGTTTAACCTATTTCTGCTCTCAGTGGGGGCCAGCAAAGCCCTGGCCCTGGTGGAGGACACGGCAGGTGAATTAGGGCAGCAGCAGATGGGGCACGGTCCCGGCCAGGCCCAGCTGTCGTGTCTGGGCTGCCTTTGTGCTGCTGCTGCTGCTGCCCCCAGAGCCACCCCTGGGCCAGGGCCAGCGGCACCAGGGCCAGCATGAGCGGGGCAGGCTGCTCCCCTCCCGAGGCTCTGGAGCAGCTGGAAGTGCCTGGTCTCCCCCTCTTTGGGACAGGGGGGCAGGGGACCCCTGTGCAAGGGACACGATGCTTGGGAATGCTGGGGGCGGGAGCAGTGGATGTTCCCTGCCCGGGCACCGGGCACTGAGTTGCTCTTTCTTCCCTCATTTCTGCACTCACAGCAGTTCTGCCTGCCCCATTTACCTCGCTGCTCCAGCTTTTTCCCCCAGCACTGCACCACAGCTCCCAGGAAAAGGAAAAGCACTGAAGGAGTGAGAGTTTAACCCAGCTGGGAAGGATCCTGCTCTCCTCCAAGGAAATAAAGCTTAACCAAGAGACCTCCAGACCAACTGACGGAGAAGTGCTGAGAGCACAGCCCTGGCGAGCTGGGGCATCACCGCCTAAGGGCTGCCAAACATTTTCCCTTCATTTCCTAATAAACAAGGCAAAGCAATTACGGTAATTAAAGATTTAAGATAAGAGCACTTTATATTTGGGGGGGGCCCAGCATTATCAATTACGGAGTTATCGCGTTGTTCTCCCTCCTAATGAGACAATCATCTAGCACTGTAATTTTGCAGCATTAAAAGCATAATTAAAGGGGGCAGGAGAAGCAGGGCAGTTCAGCAGAGCTGATCAGGAGGGCTCCCTGTGCCCTGTGGCCCCCGAGCCCAGATCCATTCCCCAAACACCTCCCCATTTCCAGCGGATAACCCTGGAACACGGCCCCTGGACAGCTGCAATGATAAACCCAGACTTTAATTACAGGAGGGTTTTATGGGAAGAGCTGGTTGCTCTTTTGTCTCCCTGCTCCGAGCCCTCAGCTGCCGAGGGTGCCAGCATCTGTCGGAGGTGAGGGGGAAACGCCGATCTGCTCCCGGGCAAGGAACACATAAAACATTAGGAAAGCAATTACAGGCCTTCAGTTCCCTCTGCTCAGTTTTTATGGGGCTTGTCTCAGGCTCTGAGCCCCGGTATGCATCAGAGGGAGGTGACAACCCCGTGATCTGTGTGGGGGGCTGAGGCACGGTGCCTTTAGGGGTTTGTTTTCCTGGAGTTACGGATTTTCTGGAAGTCCTGGTTTTTCAGAGGGCTGGGAGGACCCAGAATTTTGCAGCTGAATATTGTGGGCACTGAGGCCTCTCAGGAGGGCCCAGGTGGGGGTCACGGGGACCTAACTCAAGGCAACCCCTTCTCCTCTTCCTCTAAGACTGCACAATTCATGGCCCTGAGAAAAACAGGACCAAAACCAAGCAGTTACTCCTCCCTGCTGCAACTCCATCACTTCTCCCTCACTCCTAGAGGCTCTCAGGATGCTCTGTAACCAAACAGAACCCCACACCTTGCTGCTACCCCTTCCCAGACTCTGCTCCCCAACACTCAATTCCCCTCGGTGTAAATTACACCAGAATTTGAGCACGACTGAAAGCAGAAGGCAGGATTTGGGGCCCCCACACCTCTGTGTTTCAGACAGCTGTGGATAAGCCCACAGATGATTTCTTGGTCACGCAGTTCCTCGGCCACAAAGACACAGAGCCCTGGACAGAGAGCGAGACACAGCTGATAATCTGCAAGTCCAGACCCTTCAGTGCAAACTCAAGGCCACACAGAGCCTCACTCACCCCAGACAGGAGCAAGTGAACAAACCCCACCCAAACCCTGCCCTTTGTGAGCTGAGCTGTGACATCTGCAGGGTGGTTTCAGCCCCTGGGGGTGACTCCCTGGGGCACTGCTGGCCCACCAAGGCTGCTCCCCCTCTGCCCAGTTTCTGTGTCTTTGCCCCTGCGCTCCAGCACTGGCAGGGCAGTACCTTCTTTTCATGATACTGATGTGCAGATCCTCCTCCTGCTTCACCTCGGGGTGCTGACCATTGCTCTTGTCGCTCTCCTCGCTGTCCTCGCTGTGGGAGAAAATGGAGCTCAGCTCTTTCTTGGGGATCCTGGTGGGGGGCAGGGGGATCGTCCTCTTCTCTGCCAGGCGGCCCCGGTTCTGGAACGGGATGGAATGGGGAGAGGGCGAGAGGGAAGGAGAAGGAAACAAGAATTTGGTGAGGAATCTCGGACCCCAGGAGCTCCTCCCCGAAGCTGCCAGGCCCTGCAGGGCTCACACTTCGTCCCGCTCACTTTGCAAAGGATTTTCCAGCACAGGCCCTTCTGCATCCAGTCCTTCCACTTCCACCCAAGCCATGCGCTTCCAGCCTCTCCCAGCCCTTCACTCCCAGCCTGCATCTCATCCACACTCAGAGGAAAGGAGGTGGCAGCAGAATCAGGCACCAGCCTCTGTCTGCAGAATATTTCCTACCAAGCATTCCCACGCCACCATTCGATTAAAGCTCTGCCAGTAGCCCAGGGAAGTCACGATCCGAATGATCCAGGGCTGTAAAGGGACACCTGCCTGCGCCAGCCAGCAGCAGCTCCTCTCACACCAGGGAACACACTGGAAACCAGGGAGGCTGCAGTGCCACCGCCCCACAGAATCCGTGATTTTAGCCAACAAAACCGTGGAACTGGGATGGGAGCCCCAGCGAGGGGAAGTGAGGCCACAGTTGTGTGCACACTCTCTGGACAGGGAGAAAGGTGTGTGAAACAGGGCCAGTCAATGCACAGGAACCCTTAAATAATAACAGCTTCTCTGAAAAAAAACATTGATTTCAACTTTCCAAATAAACCTGGCAAAAGGCAGAAGTCCTGGGAAAGCCACTCAGGCTCTCTGCAGGGGAGGAACGCTGATAGAAGAGCCCACGTTTTTTTAATTAAACGAATCAAGAACTTTCCACAAATACCAAGCAAAAAACTTGTTTACCTCTGTCAATAAATTCCAGTTGTGGTCATTAAGGGCAGCCCTAATCACTGTGATAACGAGCTAAACCCATCTGGAAGGCATCACCCCAAGGAGCCACACTGGCTCCTCCCGTTGAGCTGCAGGTCCCAGCCAAGAACAGCAGCACCCAGGGGAGAGGGGAGCAGTGGGCCAAAAACGGCACAAAAGTGGGAAAATGTGGGGAAGACCACGCACTTTATGGACTGTGCATCTCCTGCCCTCAAACACTTTTTGTGTTCCAGGTGTTTTTCCAGTCCTGCCCCTCTCTGCACACAGGGAACGCGCCCCAAGCGCAGCCTCTGCCCAAAGCCGCCTCAGGAACAGGAGCAAACTCAGCCAAAAGGGGAGAAGAACCAGGGATGTTCCTTGTAAACCCTGCAATTCCAGCCCCAACAATGCAATTTTGAAAGTCTTGTTTGCTTTGTATTTTTACCCCCAGGTTTGGGGCGTTTTATTTATTTATTTCTTTACTACGTCCTTCCGCCCCCAGAAAATTAACATAGACTGAGCCAATCAATTTTGCCTTTTATATTCACCTACAGCCAGTTTGGAATCAATTGCACTTCCCTAATCTGTTTAGAGGAATCCACCAGCAGACACACATCGCTTCCAAATTAAGCACAAAGGCAGCCAGGAGCCTGGCCCAGAACCTGCTCCAAAATCAATCGTCTTGCCATTGACTTGAGAGGGTTCTGGTCCAAGCTGCCAAGACAAAAACCTCTCCAGAACACCCCCAGCACATCCCCAGTGAGGAGCTGCTCTCCAGAGACCCCTGTGGGGGAACAGCCAGGCAGGGCAGGTGTTGAAGCAGAATTATGGCCCAGGAACCCTCCAACAACCCCAGCAACGCCAGAGAGGAGCCAGAGGTGCCTCCCAACACTGATTCAGCTCAGGGAACCTCCTGGAGGTTGCACCCTCCTCTCCCAACAGGAGGATTCCCCCAGCCCTCGGATGGGCAGCGGAGCATCCCTTCTCCTCTAATTAACCTAACCAGAAAGTCGAACGTCTCTGCGACTCTCCGAAGGCTCTGCGAGGGCTGAGGGCACTGCAGAACAGCCTCGTGTTCGAGGGCTCCCCTCCCTTCGTGCATTGTTAAAGATTAATTTCGTGGGTTATGGTTCCAGCTAACGAAGCACAGCTGGAGCTGGAGTCAATAACCCTCCATTCCCCCGACAATTCTGCTCCGCTCCTGCGTCAGCCCGGCCCTCCCTCCCTGCCCACTCCACCCTCCCAGGGTCTTTTGACACCATTAATTGCTTTCATTGCCTCTCGAAAGTATTGTCAGGGTGGGGGGTGGCTTTGTTTTTGGAAAATCACAGGCAGGGATATTTCCTTTCCCCGGGAAAGATCAGATGGGTACCAGCGCACGATTTAAAGTTACCCAAGTCCGGAGATGCAGCTGCAATTAAAAAAAAAACAACAAAACCAAGAACTTGGGATCAGCAGCAGGTTCTGGGAGTGGAGGAGTCTGGAAGCCTGATCCTTCTGCCACGGAAAGACGGGAGCATCAGAAAGATGGAAAACACTGGGGATATTTCTTCCCTTCTGGAGAGACGGGGGAAATTCCGCTCCGCGTGGCTGAGCAGGGTCAGCGGAGTTCCGAAATCAAATCCTTCTCCCCCCCACCCATCCAAGCCCTCCCGGCTCTCCCCTGGAGCCACGTCCTCCCGGCCAAGAATCCCAAAATCCAAGGGGTTGCGTAAGAGCCCCGGGAGAGCTCGCAGATGGGATGAGGGGCGGAGAGCTCGGGGCTTGGGGGAGACACAGGAAGGGAGGGGAGGAAAGGTTTCCTGCGCCGGGGGCTGCAGCGGGGTCACAGCAGCTGAACGCCCTGGTGTGACACCGAGAGGCGGCCAGGCAAGGGAAGAGCCCTCGCCGGGAGAGTCCCTGGTGAGCCTTTAATTGATCCCAGCCACGGAAAGGCCGAGAGCTGCGAGGAAAGAAAAAATGTAATGCACATGAAAGCGAAGCTTTGGCCAGTCCCGGGGAAAGCCTGGACATCTGATCCCGGCGGGCACGGGCCCAAGCAGAGGAGCAGGTGCAGTCCCTGCGGACACCGGGCAGCCCGGCCAGGGCCGGGGAAAAAAGGCACGGGAATGCAAACGCCCCAAGAATTGGCTCACACGGAAAAATATCGAAGCTGCTCGCAAGATGACTCACGTGCCTGAGATTCAACCCTCAGAAATAATTACCATTGGATAAAAAAAAAAACCTGCAGGAAAAACCAGCCCGTGCATTCCTTCTACGTACGTAAAGCTGGGAAATACAGGGAGCAGACAGGGGATGCTGGGGGGAGGTAAGAGGGGAGGTTTGTGAGCTGCTGGGAGCGGGAGAATTCTAAATCTCTTCCATATGCGAAGGAAATCCTCAAGCCCAGACAGCATTTTCTCTCTCTTTTTATTGATAATAAAGATAGGGAAGAGGAAAGGGAGAGGTTCGAAGAGCCTGGGATATTTTTCTTTTGCTTTTCCAAATAATAAACCTGGTGGAATGGCTTTAATTAGGGAAATTACACAGCGGTGGGGACCACACATCCCCCTGTAGAATAACTGGCAGAGTTTGCGTTTACCTTCAGCTGTGATTAGTGTAAACACCTCGGAGAGGGTCAGGTTGCCTTCCAAGATAATCCTGCCCTGTCCCCTGGGCCTTCATTAGCCCTTCCAGCCCAACGTGCTCCCAGCCCCACTGTTTCAGTAGCAAATCCAGCCCAGGCACGGCTCTGCTGCCCTGGGCTCACCAGAATCTGCATCCAGGCAGAGGTCACGGGCAGGGGAAGGTGTCCAGGCTCTCATCCCACCCCCCGGCCCGGCGTTCAGTAATGAACAAATGAATAAAACATCTGCCGAGGTGTCCCCTTCCCCTGCCTCCTGCCAGCCACAGCCCAGCCCTGTCACCTGGCCCCTGATGGGTTTATCACCCCCCATCTCCTCCCAGTGACACCAGTGTCACACTGGAAGTGTTCCAGTGCAGGAGGGCACAGGCAGCAATGGCCGGGCAGAAAACGACGGCAGAGCAGAGCGTGGAGACCCTCCCAGCTCCTGGCACTGTCACATCCTTCATCAGTGCCCTGCAAGGGCCTTGCAGGTTCTGGCAGGGACTCGAGGAGGAAGCAAGGGAGGCAGTGGGGCACAGCCACACAGGTGCCACAGCTGGAACCAGGGCACGACACGACAGACCTTGGGGACAGCCGTGCCCAGCAGGCTCCGGGGGCTCTGCAGAGCCACTCCTCAGTGACGGTCTGGGCTGTCTGCAGCTGGCTCAGAGAGCAGCTCTCACCTCCAGCTCGTGTTTTGGGGCATTTTATCTGTAAGTGCACCAGAGAAGAAAATTACTCATGACCACAATTTCCCTGAGTAGCCCCGAGCAGCTCCCTCGAGCTCCTCATGCTCAGACCCTGCTATAAAAGCCGCCACCAGCACGTTCCCTGCCTTGTACCTGTCCCTCCATCCTGTTTGGAGGGTTTATCCCGCTTATGTTGGAAGCTCTTTGGGACAGAGGATGGCGTGTGGAGGCTGAGGCTGCACAGAGAAATTGGGTGCTGCTACAACTGAAGAAAATACGGAAGTTTTAACCCAAAAGAAAGTTGCCCAGAAGGGAAGCTGCAGCGCTTCCCATCAATATTAACAACGTGATTTTGTGAAGCCCTAAAGAAACAGATGAGCAAGATCTGTGAACAGAGGGGAACATTTCCCATTCAGAATCTCTCAGAGAGTTATAAAGCCCAAAGGATAATCTGTTAACAGAGCGAGAGCTACGCTTTTCCGGGAAAAGCCAATTGGAATTTCCAGTCTTTGAAGGGAGGTAGGTCTAAGATAGAAAATCCATCAGGCCTTTGGAGCTACCTGTTTTCAAAAACTCTTTGGAAGGAGGCTGAAAAGTGTCCTGCTCTTTGTTTTCTGTGTCTGTTTCCACATCAAATGACTTTGTCCCTTTCAGCCCGAGGTTGCAAAGAAGGAAGCAGAGATGTGAAGCCAGGTCCTCGGGCAATGCAAGTCAGTTCTGATGGAGCAAAAGCCAACTTACACCAGCCCAGTGTGGAACACTGTTGCTATCTCCTAAACAAAGGCAAAACTTACACATTTTTCTCTTTTTTCTTTCCTTGCCTGCCCCTCCTCTCTGGTGAAGAGACAAGGAGCAAAGGGCATGGATGCTTTCAGACATTTCCCCTTCTCTTCCCACACCTCGCTGCTGCGCCTCTGGAGCGGCAGAGAAGCAAGAGAGCAGAGGGATGGTCCAGCACTGCCCAGGTGTCACTGCTCCCTCCAAAGGCTCAGCACATCAGGTCCAGGAGAACACAGCCTCCCAGAGAACCTGAAATCCTTCCCCAAGAGGAGCCTGACTGGGCCTTCTGCTCTTCTTCTTCTCCTGAGACACATCCTTAGCACATGTGAGATCCTTGAGACTTCCACGCAGCCCAAAGGAGACGGGCCCTGGCCTTGCTGCAGTCTTTTTGCTCTTTTTTGTAGGCCTTCAGTATCACAGAGAGCAGCTCTCACAGAGATCAAAGAGAATCGTTGAGTTCCTCCCCACATCCATGTTCCGCTGTGGCAGAAACCATCCCCTCCCCACAGCACCTTCCTCGCTGGCACGCACAGAATGATGCTAAACCACCAAAAAAGGCCATTTTCCTCTCTCCCCCTTTCCCTGGTACCTCTCCCCCGATGTGCTGCACCCTTTTCTGCAGTTTTACTCCTTTTCTCGAGCCTGGTGTCCCGTCCCACCCCACATTCCCTATGCAAACCTCAGTCCCACATCCCTCCCACCCCACATTCCCTATGCAAAACTAAGTCTCAAATCCCTCCCAACACACCGNCCTCAGTCCCACGTCCCTCCCACCCCACATTCCCTATGCAAACCTCAGTCCCACGTCCCTCCCACCCCACACTCCCCATGCAAACCTCAGTCCCACGTCCCTCCCACCCCACACTCCCCATGCAAACCTCAGCCTCCATCCCTGCTCCGCGATTTGCCTGCCACACCTGGGGGATTTCCCAGCAAATTGTATTACTTTATTTGGTCAATTGGCCTACAAATTGATTTTCCTGTACAAATAATGAACATTTATGGTTATTTTCCCCATAGACTGCTTTATTTCACGTGTAACAAAGACTGATTTCCTGCAGGTTTCGAGACCCGAGCATACGAGCCGCAGTTACTGTGACCCCTGGCTGATGGATGGCAAAGGGCTCCAAGCACAACTGGAGGGTTTGGGGTTTTTTTATTCTTACCCTGACTACAGAGAGAGGTGCCAGCTGGAAGGAAATGTTGGTACCAGACCGAGGAATTCTACAGAATAATGGGAATAAATTGTTTTAGAAGAGATTCAGTGCTGGGACCAGGCAGCCACGAGGCCAAGCAAACGCAGGTGAAGGAGCTGGGGACAGAGGACAGAGCCGGTGTCCCAGGCAGGGATGGCAGCATCCCCTGCTCATCACAGCCTTGGGGGACACCCTGCAAGGTCTTTCTGTCACCCTGACTCCGCTATTTTGGAGGGAAGAGGAGGAGGAACCAGGGAGGCTTCCAGGAGAGCGGCTGGGATGAGGTGCCCTGGCGCGATTCGTGAGCAGGGACTGCAGGATTGCTCTGCCCCGGCCTCCCCGGGAGAGGCAGAGCCTCAGCAGCAGCTCCACACACATTTCATCCCCACTAATGAGGGAAGGGCTCCGGACACAGAGCCGGGAGCAAGCTGGGAAGGTCGGTCCCGCAAGTGTGGGGATGCCCCGGGCTGGCCCGGGCTGCACAGCCCAGGGGTTCTGGTTTGTTTGTTTGTTTGTTTGTGTGCAGGGGGGGATGTTTAATTTGATCCCTCTCGATGCCTGAGCCTGGAGGGACAGAGGCCTCCGAGAGGCAGAGGCGGGGAGGTTTCTCAGGTGGATCTGACTGAGGGTGGCCACAGAGGAGAAAGTCAATTATCTGCAGCAAGTCCCCGGCCGCCTGCAGCTCCCCGGCCCCCGCCCTCGGGGCTGGGTTCGGCCCGTGAAGTCTGGCTTCAAATCCAATAAAAAATTAACTGCTTCTGAACAACTGCTCGACGTGCCTCTCCTCGGAGTTTTAATACGTGCTCCCGGCTGCAGCACGGGGTGAATTAATGAACGGGGAGAGAGGCTCGGAGTGCCGGGCTGGGGAACTCCAGACTCCTGCCCCGCTCCCTCCCTTGTGCCCGGCACTGCTGAGGACCGACCTCAGCCCGTGGGGATGCTCAGAGCTCCAGGAAGGTGCCTCTCACCTCGGGGGACTCATCCTGGCCCCCAGCACCACCCTGCCTGCTCTCAGGTGTGTCCTGCCAGCGCTGGGGTCACTCCCAGCACCAGAACCACAGATCCCTGACGCTGTGTGCACCAACAAACCCCAGGGATAAACCCCTGTACTCCCAGAAACACCAGGGATGCACAGGGAACGCAAAAGGAACGCACAACCCGCGGGCTCAGCACGCTGGGAGCACCACCAGGTGAGACCACGCGATTTACAACGTTTGTGTTTATAAACAACCCTGGGAAATGAATGACCAACACACACAGTGGCTGCCCAGTGGGCACGGGGTGATGCAGGGAGTGTTGGGAGTTGTATGTTTTGAAGGTAAACACAAAGAGAATATTTAGAAAAAAAACAAACACAAGAGAGGTAAATAATTCATCAAATGAATGAAAAACAAGAAGCTGGAAGGGAAAAAATAAAAAAAAAGCAATGCCAGAGGGAAGAGTTTTCCGAGAAGGTGAAAAAAAACGTGATCTCACCTGAGAGTGAAAACCAGAACCAAAGTTAATGGCAGTAAAATGGGCGGGGGGAAGTTTTAAAGGTGAAATATTTTATCAGGAAATGCTCTCTCCCCTCTCAGGCACTGAGGAACCTCCCCAGGGTGGGAAGCAGAGCTGGGCCAGAGGGTCTGAGGAGGCTTCCAGCAGCACGGACACCATGGACAGAGACTTCCAGCAGCGGCACAGAGCCACTCTCACCTGCAGCACGGGCCTCAAGGAATTCCAGCAGCTCCTTCCAGCCAGAGCCCCCGGTCCTCAGCCTGTTGTACACACACCCACATCGACACAACGTGCCCACAACTACCCGTGAGCCTTGGAGGGTTCCTCCAATCTTCAAAACAAAGCTTGCTGCAGGGAAGGGGCTGTGTTTGGGCGTTTGCTGATGGCCGCCATTCCCTGCTTTAAATCACAGCACATCCGCAAAAATCCAACTGAAACCCACACAGTTTTCAGTGTGAACGCTCTGGGTTTCTCCTGGAGCCCTCTCCAGGCTGGGGCTCCTTCCCGTGCTGGAATGACGCTGAGCTGGGCTTGGGAAGTGCCTGGATGGGTGTTCTCCTGGATAAATACAGGTAAAAGGCACCTGTGCTGAGCTCCTGAGGAGGGGAGCTGTGACCATAGGTGGCACTGCTCCCCCTTCAGTGCTGACGTGCTGCAGAGCAAACTGGAGTCCCAATTTATCATTTACTTGCTGGTTTTCTGGGCCTGTTAGAACAGAAAGCCCAGGCAAGCACAGGCTCTCCCAATTCCACTGCGCCAATCCTAATTCCCCCCCCTGCAGCTCCAGCAGACACAGACTCCTCAGAGGCCTCCTGATCCTCTTGTGCTCTGCTAAGCAGCTCTGGGTCACCCCGGGAGCATCTGCACTGGAGGAGGCTGGGAAAGGGAAAGTGAAATCCCACCCTGGGCAGGTTTCCCATCACATCTTCCTCCTGCATGATTCACCATTTCCACTGGACAGCTTTGGTTTTCCCTGCAGACACCCAGTCCCGAGGGGATGGTGCCCACACCTGCTTGAAAGGTCAGGGAGGAATCCTGCTCCAGGAATTCCTGTCCCCAGCTCAGGAGAGCCCTGCCACGGAGACATCCTGCCCCAGGAATCTTTCTCTGGATTTCCCTCACTCCAGCTCAAAGCAAAAGCAAAATACAAATGTCAGAGCGCAGCACAGCATCCCCTGAACTCCACACTGTAATCTCTGCACAGGAAAAACCCAGCTCAAACCCAGCACAGACCCAAATTCTGATGGGGAAACAGCCAAAATAAGGGTTAAATCAAATTAGGGTCAAACTCATTCGTTCTGGAGACACGAGATCAGGTCTGAGAGACAGCTCCTGAGAAGTAAATGCCCTATTAAAATAAACAGGGATCAGATGGACAAATCCCTCCAGACACTGCCAGAGGCTCAGCTGGATCTCCCTGTGCTCTGTGCTGGCGCAGGTGAGCCATTCCCAAACACAGCAAGGGCAAAGCAACACCAGGCACTCCAACAGGCAGAGGCCTGGCTTTGTTTGGACACTGGGTGCCAGCTGGAACTCCAGAAAAATCCCCTCTGAAATCACACTTAAGAGTCAGAAAGGTAAACGAAAGACAAGGGTAGTATTTAAAAATACAAGTTAAGCTAATAATAACTGTGGATTCTTTCACGAAGTCTGCCGGGGTGGAATTTAGGTGGAAAGAAATTCGGTCCCCCCCCCTTGGGAGGCCACTCATTGTTCACTGATCCCTGTGGCTTCCCGGGGGTTATTTACCGAGCCCAGGAGGGCAGCTGGGACAGGGATAAGGGAGGGAGATTAGGAGAGCTGCACCTCCCTGGAGCAGGGATCCCACACAGGAGCCCTGACTGCCGGGCAGAGCTCTGTGCTGGCACCACCGCTGCCTTTCTCACCCCGTGGATGCCCTTTTTGAGTCGGGAATGTGCACTGGGAGCTCCTGAGCTGCTGCCTCTCACCTGCTGTCACCTCCTCAGAGCCAGCATCTGGTTTTTATTCCCCCCCTGCCCTCAGTGCAGTCACAGCTCAGCAGCTCCTGGAGAGGGAGAGCTCTGAAGGAAAGGGTTGGGGCCACCTGAGCTGCTGAACCTCCAGCCCCTGATCCCTCCCCTTTTCCCCTCCTTTCTTCTTCCCAGACAAACTTGGTACAATTCTCCGCATTGTTAACCCAGGAAGGCTCCAGGTCAGGCTCCTGAGGCTTTTTCCTCACCGAATTTTCTGCCTGGAATGACTCCCACTCATGGTGGGTAATCCACGGGTTGAAGACAGGGGTGACTGTGATGGGCCAGAAAAGGCAGCTTTGAATTTCTGACTGCATTTTTAATTAACTGCATGGCACTTACAAGCCAATGACAGGCTCGTGTTCTATAAATCTGAAGTGATTAAATAAAATAAGCACAAGCTAAACAATAGTTTTGTATGTGCCATGCCTATTTAAATATTCAAATGGTGAGTGTGATGTTAATGAAATGTATCAGAGTTCACCTTGATATAAAGCAGATTCGCTGGGCTGTATGTAAGGTACAGCGGGGCCTTACAGGGGTGGCAAAAATAAAAAGGAAAAAAAATCAAATCTGTAGGCAAGCAGCCAACATCGTGTTTGTGGAAATGGGAACCCCATTTCCAGCTCTTTTCCTGGAGAGTTACAAGGGATCATTGCCTCTCCTCATGCCCCTCTTCTCCCTCACCTCTTCCATTTTTAAACCCGGGGTTTTCACACTGGGGGGGGATAATGCAGCGCCCAGAGCGGTCCCTGTGTGCAGCAACAGCCCAGCCCTGCTCACACTGACTTCCAAGAGCGGCCAGAAAAGCCCCAAAAGCACCCCCTGAAATGCCAGCCTGCCCCCAGCCCTGCTGATGTCGCGCCTCCTCTCCAGCTCTAATTACCAGGATTCTCTGATCAAGGTGGAATTATTTGCTGATCAAGGCCGCTATTGATCGGAAGCCGCCGGCCTGCTGGGATCAGAGTGAGTGGCAGAGCAGCCCCCGACAGATCAAACACTGCCAGAACAGCCAGGGAGGCTCGGAGGGAAGAGCCTCTCTCCCCGCACACCCCTCAGCATATGGCATCTTTCACAGCTCGGCGAGACCAAGATGTTCCGTGCCAGGCAGGGCTCACGCTGCCAGCCCTCGGTGCCAGCAGCGCCGGGGAGGCTCCTGCGAGCAGAGAACTCGGGCGGGCTGCGAGGAGGGAGGGCAGGAGGGCATTTCCTGATGGAAATCGGGGTTCGGAGGTGCCGCAGCCCCTCCTGCCCTGCGCACTGACAGCTCAGGGCGGGCACGGGAGGCTGAGGATGCTTCGGGAGCTGCAGCCCTGAGCGGGATCACAGCCAGGTACAGCTCAAAGCCACCTCGCCTCGGAACCCGGGGCCGCCCCGGGAGCCCTGGCTCTTTCTCTGGATTTCCCTCGCTCCAGCTCAAAGCAAAAGCAAAATACAAATGTCAGAGCGCAGCACAGCATCCCCTGAACTCCACAGTGTAATCTCTGCACAGGAAAAACCCAGCTCAAACCCAGCACAGACCCAAATTCTGATGGGGAAACAGCCAAAATAAGGGTTAAATCAAATTAGGGTCAAACTCATTAGTTCTGGAGACACGAGATCAGGTCTGAGAGACAGCTCCTGAGAAGTAAATGCCCTATTAAAAAGGGACCAGGACACAAGCAGAGCAGGCAGGAGGGAGAGCTGGAGCAGCAGCGAGCTGGGGAAGGCTTGGCTCTCCCAGGGCAGCCCCAGAGCCGTGTGTTGGGAGCCCAGCACAGCTTTCCATCACCCAGAGCCACGGCTCGGGCTGGGGAGCAGCGCAGAGCACGGGGGGAGGCTGGAAGGACAGCACCATTCCCTTCCCAGAGCCCAGGGCAGCTCCAGCTCATCCCCACGCCCATCAAACCAGCTCTGAACGGGAGGGGCAAGGCAGAAATCCCACTGGAGACACAAAGCCCATCCCAAGGAGTGACAGACTTTGGGACATTTCCTCAGCACAACATCAGGGGAAGGGTCTTTGGCGTGGGGAAGGCCTGTCCTTCTCCCCCCCAATCAGGAAGATTTTAATCTTTGGTAATTGCATGTGTGATTGGAATCATGCCTTCGTTCACTGGGGAACTCCAGCCTGGCTTACTGGGGACACGAGGTAACAGTGGCTTCAGCCCATTGTTAGATGGCAATGACAGAACCATCAGAAATAAGGGGGGGGAAAAAAATTGATTAAATACTTTGTTTCTGCACTGAGAGGAAGAGCCAGCTCTGGGCATGGCATGGGCATGAAACACTTCTCACTCCAGCTGTGAATCAGGAGGTGTCCAAACAGAAACTTCCAGAGTGACACAGGTTTGAATCAGCAGATTTGGGTAAGTTGCTCTCAAAGACTTTCGGAGTACTTGTCCAGGGAAGTTCTTGAGGCACTTCACTCAGATTTTTAATGAGCTTCAGAACAATGAGGAAATACAAGGTAAATGGGAAAACGCAGCACTGTGGCTGTATTTTAAAAAGCTTAAGCAGGATAATCCAAGTAATTTTATAACCCCCAGGAGAAACAATGAAATAGAGGAAACCGAACAGGTAATAATAAATTAACAGAGGGTGATATAATTTATGCAAATTAAAGCTTGTTAATGGAAAAGATGTTAAACCAATATATCTCTTTTTGCTGAGACAATAGTGCCAGCGTAATGTGCTCGGGTTTCTGCGAGGTGTTTGCTCTGACACCACACAACTTTCTGAACGTGGAATTAGAGCCCTGCAAGGGAGAATCCTGCCTGCCCGAATCCTCCAAACAGCCTGGGCTGGGGAAGGTGTCCCTGCCCAGGGGCTGGAGTGAGATTTAAGGGCTTTAAGGTCCCTTCCAACCCAAACCCTACCAGAATTCCACGATCCTAAAAATTAGCAACTTGTCCTGCTCTCGTGCTGGTGAGGGTGGGGTTATTCCCAGTGCAGATCAATTTGCTCTGAACCCACTACTCACACCCATTTCTCAGCCTCCTCTGTCCTTCCCTCCCTCTCACTTTGCTGTATTTCCTCATGATACGGGGGGAAAAAAACGAGTTTTCACTCCTGTTTCCAGAACTTGCCGTGAAAAGCAGTGCAGGGGGTTGGAGGAGTCCCACCACAACACCAAAACGACTCTCAGGATGGAAGTTTTTCAGCTAAAGGAAGAGCACAGCAGCTTAGGGCACATAATTTCAAATATCCTTTAAACACACTTTTTGCAGATTCTAACGGTGATTTAAAGACAACAGCAGACACATCAAAGGCAGAACTAAATCCTCCCAAAGCAAGGATGATTTTTGCCCTCTGCACACGCCAGGGGACAGAAATGCTCCCCAGCCTCACGGAATTACTCTTAACTGAACTTATTCCTGAGAAATCCATCACAGCAAGGTGAGACTTCAAAAAAAAAACCAAAACCCAGATCCACATTGCTGATACAAACAAGTCCAGATCCAGACCTGCACGAGCAGCTCATGAATTTCAAGCCAAGGATGTTTTAAGAAATCACAGTGTTAATGCGGGGGATTAGAAAATGAACTCGATTTTAATTCAGAATTAAAAGCATTGTGCTGAGGAGCAGCCAGGCTGCTCCTGCTCTGCGGTGAGACCACGAACTGTCCACTGGGCCTGCAACACCCTCAGCAGGAGCTGCACCGCCAAAAAGAACCTCTCTGAGTAGATCAACCCTCTGCTCTGAAAGGGCCAACACAGCCTGATAAGAAACAGGGCTGCTCGAGGGGCAGGGCACCCCGAATTTTCCACGCTCTGCTGGGTTGCCCTCTGGTGCACAGCGGATTTTGACGCAAGCCCTGCCAGTCTGAAGATGAAAAAGAAGCCAGCAGAGTTAAACTGAGGTAAATCTTGGCAGATTGTGATCAAAAAGTCCACCCTGCACTCACGTTTTGACCCGCATTCCCTTTAGATGTGAACATCGGCCCCACTGCAGCTGAGCAGGAACACACCAGGCATGGGTGAGATCCCAAGAGTTCTGGGCATGGAACACACAAGGAGCAAAAAAACTTCCCAGCCATTCATAACATATTTTTATGTATTTTCATTTTCTTTCTTTAAGTCTGAAACGTTCTAATACCTCAGGCTGATGGTGTGCAATGTTTAAGCAACCCCAGTGTTGTAAATGCCAGTGCATTGAATCATCCCTGAAGAACCTTGCAGTGCCTTCCTTTGCAAGGGCACTGTAGGGTTAAGTGGGCGAATCACAAGGGGGAAATAAAAGAGGAATTGATATCATAGTCCCCTCTGGGAGAGGAGAAAAAAAATAAAATTAAAAAAAAAGGCAGGTTTGTGTGGTTCACCCCGTGCCACAGAAAAAGAGATCTCAAGAATCGCAGCTGTGACGAACAGTGGGGAAAGTTATTGATCTAAAAGAATTCATTTTTATTATAAGGGCTGGTACTTTTACTTATTTAATAAAGGTCTGGCGTCAAATCACTGTGAATTTCAGGATTATCTAATTCCATCTAATCTCATTCAATCACTGATGCTCCAGACTGTAGCAGAAAGGAATGTTTGCCCTTTCCTGTCTTCAGGGGCCATCTCCGGTTGCCCTGGCAACACAGCAAAAGCAGCTCCCACAGCCGGTACCACCTATCACATCCATCTCCGGATGAAAGGCAGGGATGGGGTTACAGGGGAGGTTTTGCAATTTGACGGGCAGAGATCGGCAGGGAGAGGCAGAGCAGCAGCTGCCCCCGGGGTGGGATCCACCCCTGACCCGGGCGAGCGCAGCCCCAGCGCTCTGATAAACACCAGCTCGGGGCTAGGACGCTCCAGCAGGGAACTCCGGCTCTTCAAAGGAACGGGGAAGTTTCCTACCAAGGGGCTGTGGTGATTAAGAGGCCCAAGTGAACTGAAGTCGTTTAAAACCCCAGAGCTGCTTTTGAAAGGGTCTGAAGCAATCCCAGCGCTGAACTGGGCACCAGCTCCAAGCAAACGCAGCCTTGCTGCAGCTCTGTCATCAGAAGTGTTTCAGCTTCTGCCTTTTCTGTCCTGTGGCTCTTCCATCACCAGAAGCTCCCAAGTTTTCCTGCTTCCCAGTTCTCTGGAATTTCCATTCTCGGCCATGGCAACAGCATCCCTGGCTGGTGCCCGTGGATGTGACCCCGAGGTGACACTGCCTCCACTGACCTGGCTGGGTGGTGAATGCTGCTGCAGGTCCCCTTCCAGCTGGAGATGTAAAGAACCTGCTCTGCAGAGGGATTGAAGCTTTCTCGACATCTGAAAATGAGGGATTTGATGTGCAGCAGGATTCCTGTGCAGCTGACCAAAGAACAGGGCAAATTTGGGCTTGATGGTCTTCCCAGGTCCTGTGGCTTTGTATCCATGTGCAAAATAAGGAACAAGCTTACAATTTTCCCATGGACCGGAGGCAAAATAAACGAGCAAGAACCTTTCAGTGCTTGGGAATTCCCTCCACTCATCCTTCCTCGTCCTCAGACACCGTTACAAGAAAATCCCTTATCAGATTATATTTCTGACCCAGGGGAACGTGTAATTTCCTCCCTGTCCCACTGGTTTTGCTAAAATAAGAGCCAAAAACAACAGGAAGGAAATGCAGAGCTCCAGCAGAGCAGGGGGTGTGGACAGAGGCACCTCCACTCCACAGCAGGCTGAGAGCACAGCAGAGGTGCTCTGGTTTATTTACAAGCTGCACCTGACTCCTGCAGCATTAATGAACTCTTCAGGAGAGCCTTTCCTCGCCCTCAGCTGGAAAACACAAGTTTGGGACAGAGGGCCCTGTAATGAGTTCTCCAGTGACATCTGCCAGGAGTGAGGGAGGTCAGCGTGTCCTGACAGCAAGAAAAAGCCCTGAAATGGTCAGAATGGTGAATTCTTCAGCTGAGAAAGTGAAGATGATGCATCTCACTAGAGAAGGAAGAAGGGAGGGAAGAGGGCATCGATGCCAAACAAGAACTCCTGAGTAGCAAGACATTTTCCAGATAAAGGAAGCAGAGTGGGCATAGGAGAAACAGGGCAAGAAAATGCAGAAGTGGGAAGGGGGGAAAGGGAAGACAAACAAACCCCACAAAAGCAAACAAATGAGAGAGAAAAAGAAAAAAAAAAGAACAAACAAAGGGATTTTACAAGCCAAGCAGTAATTAAATAAAAACAGAGGGGATCTCTTTTCCAAAGTCCAGGGCCAATCATAAAATCCCAGACTGGTCTGGCTTGGAAGGTACCTAAAATTCCTCCTCCTGCCGTGGGCAGGGACACCTTCCACCACCCCAGGCTGCTCCAAGCCCCGTCCAGCCTGACCCTGGACACCTCCAGGAGGATTCCAGCAGGAAACTGTTCTCTGCCCTCCCTGTCCCACAGCTGACCCAGAACAAGCATTCTGAAAAGTTCACCATCCCTGCAGAGCTGAACTGGTCGATAGTTTTGGATTAACGAAGTTTATGAGGGAGTTCATTCTGCTCTGGGCCGCCCTTTGCCTTTCAGCTCCCGGTTCACCGCCGGCGTTTGCCACCAGGCTCCACATGAGCACGGCTCCCTGTGAGTGAGGCCAGCGAGTTTGGCCACGGAGCAGTGCAAATTAAAACCAGGTGTCTGTGCCCTGAAGCACCAGAGACAGCCCTAAGCAGTTTAATGACGTCTCTAAATAATTTTGACAGCAAAATTACTTCTCCTGTGTCACCTTTACACTGCCCTTGACACGGCGCTAACGAGATGATGTTGCTTCCCCTGCTTCTCTACGTTTATTTGTCTTTCTTCCCAGGCTTCACTTTCTTTTCCTCAAGAGCGGGAGAATTCCAGCACCAGGCAGCAGTGCTGGCTGCAGCTGCCCATTTCCTGGGTCAGACTTGCCCCCAGAAGGGCCAAGGGCTCAGAAACTGCCCAGGACACTTCAGGGAATCAACCCCGTGTGGGTGTCTGTGGGATAAGGAGCCCCCTCTGCAGCCTTAGAGCATCCCAGGAGGAGAGCTGCTCCCTCCGAGCAGAGCCCTCACACACACCAAGCTCAGCACAAATTTTCTTTCCCTCTCTCCCAGGCAGGCTTAGGCTGGCCTGGTTTCCACAAGCACTGACCTCACACACGCGTCCTCCTCTGCCCTCCCATCGCACGAGACCTTTCACCCCCATTGTCTCCTCACTGCTCCCTGGCACAGCAGAAATCTTCACCCCAGCTCCTGCACGAGGGCAAACCTCCCCCCTTGGAGCTCCTTAAAGCCCCTTGTAAGATAAAATTATTTTCCTAAGCCACAGCTGCTTCTACATCTCTGCTGTTCACTCACAAGCCTGCAATCCAATTAATATTTTCCTTTCCAGAGGGTATTTAATAATCCACAAAATTAAATCCTTCAGCATTGTGCTGGCACTCTCAGTGCCATTGATCTGGGTTTGCTTTGCCTCTGTGCAGAACAATAACTGCTCCTTCTATGGGTGCAGCACCCACCCTGCAGCCCCCTGACCGTGGCAGCTGCTGCGTGCCGGGTGCAGGAGCAGAGTTTGGGCCATCAGGAGTAACTCCCAATGCACAGCACACTTCAGAGCTCCTCTCCCAGCCACACTGATTCCCACTTCCAGCTGTTTTCTCCTGAAAAATCCCCTTTTGGAAGCACTCTGTGACCCCAAAGCAGTGGATTTTAGGGACCCTTCAGTGAAAGCAGCAGCACAGAGGTTCCCACTGCCCTCGGAGCAGGAACCCCTGTGAGCTGGACCCGGCCCTGGATGGGCTCTGTGAGTCCCTCAGCCCATTTCAGACCAGGATTCACCTCATCTCCAGTCTCTCCATAAAGCTGAGATCCGACTGAGTTTGAATAAACTTCTGTTAAGAATTCAAGCTGGACTTGCAAGACCACAGTGCAACCACGGGCTGAAACCCAGCTGGGCCAGGCCCTTCAAAAAACAAAACAGAACCAAAAAAAAGCCCTGCAAACAAACAAGAAAAGCCCATCCATCCCCAAAACCTCCAGCAAACACTAACCTGAACTAAAATGTGCTGGATTAAAAGCAACAAGCCAAATCAGCATGAAACCACAAATAAAAATCAACAGACTGTGCCAAAGACCTTGGGGGGATTTGGAGGTTTATAAGTCTGCTTTACAGAGGGGCTTTTTCCACATTCATAAGGCAGCCCCGAGGGACACAAAGGCGAAGTTATGAAAACAGTCCCTGCACATAAACCCCAACATTCTCCAGCTCCCATCCCTAAGCCCACAGCAGCTCAGAAAGGACCCTAAATCTAATCTATTCAGTTAACAGTGAAATTTCAGAATTAATCCTGCCTCTGCAGCCAGCCAAGTAAATTCTCCAGCAGGCAAAGTCCTCCTTCCATAGGGAAGTTCTCCTGGAAGACTCGTGCCCGGTGTGGGAGATTCTGCTTTTGGTCAAAGCCCCTGAATTTGGATCCCACCACACTCGGTAGCCCCGGGATCTCCCTCCCTTGCCCAGGTGCTGCTCTGCTCCTGGCTCTCCAGGGAAACTGTGGAGCAGCCAGGAGGGGAACCCCAGGGAAGGAGCTGCAGCCAGAGCCAACCCGTGAGTGACACAAAGCCGCCCTCTGGGGTGACACGGAGCTGCCTTCCACCCCTGCACCCAAAACAGGCACCAGGAGAATGCTCAGAAACCTCTGGGCTAAACAACAGATTTTGCTCATTACTGCATTTTTGAAGTGGGCAGATAGTTCCTCTTTCCATCCCTGACAAAGTCTTGGACTGACGCCTGAACCTCAGGGCAGCAAAGGAAAACAACAACCGTGATGACGAAAAGCAAAAAGCAGCAAATAAAAAATCACATATAAATCAACCCGAGAGCAAAACCACGGCCCCAGCAAGCAAACAGATTCCCATTGTCAGTGTCCCAGTCTGCACAACCACCCTGTGCTCACTCTGTGAAGGTTTGGTGTCCTGTGCCCTGAAAAACTGAAGGGACCTGGGCCATTTCTGCCGTCCAGATGGCAAAAACCTCTGTGAGGGCACAAAGCCTGGGGGCAGACCCTGCTTCCCCATGGCTGTGCCTGCACCCCGGCCCTGGGAATGCCACTCAGCCCTTCCCACATCCCAGTGTGCAGGGGATGGAGGGATGGGTGGAGGGATGGATGGATGGATGGATGGATTGATGGAGGGATGGATGGATGGATGGATGGATGGAGGGATGCACTCCACACCCCGTACCGCCCTGTTCCTGGGGGGCCGCCCTGCACCCCGCGCGGCTCGGAGCGACCCTGCGGCCCGGAGGGACCCCTCGCATCCCCCCGGCTGCCCGCGCTGACGGATGCATGGATGGATGGA
>VZRR01008713.1:87528-118937 GCA_013398015.1 Oreocharis arfaki | reverse complement strand
CAGAGATGCTTTCAGAAGGTGGTGACCTCCCTACCACAAAACTTCAGGTCACAACACACTGCCATGAGGCCAAGGAATGAATATACCAAGGAGCAAGAGAGGCCTCTTTGTGCCGGTTTTCCCAGTATAGATCAGTTTTCTGTATTCTATGAAGGGACCATGCTGGTGACAGCCATTAACACACATGCACAGAAACACTGATGTTGTTGCTGTCTGGCAGGTGTGCAGCTCCCCATCGGTGAGCACAGCACTGCTAACCCTGAGCCTGCTGTGCTTCCCACAGCAGTCCATGGGAGGCTGGAGCTGCTAGCAAGGAGCAAGGGCCAGATCTCATCAAACGCACCATATATTTCAAGCATACACAGCATGCAAAGTTGCTGAAAGAAATCAGCATCAGTGGGTGTGCAATACCATACATTTTAATGTAAATTTATTCTTTCACTGAGTTTGTGGCAGTAATCAACAAAGTTGAGGTAGAACTAGATTTAGAATAACCTTTCTCTTCCCAGCACCTAACATGAAGCTATCACACATTTAATCAGCTCCTTCTTCTGGAACTGCAGTTGCTTGGGGAGATAGGTGCAAAAATGGTCAACACATAATGCTGTCAACACTGGCAAGCAGGGCTGCCCTGAGCGAAGAGCAAAGTGCTGGAGTCTATAGTCCCTGTGAAGTCATCGGCTGGAATAAAGCCTGGATAGTCCAAGCTGTTCTTTACTGGTAGCCTAACATCTTCAAAAGTAACCTCTTTGTGCTGCAGAAAGGTACCTGCTGTGGGTTAAAGCACTGTCAGACCCTGCAGAAGGGATGGTGGTGTCCCCCAGGCAGTGAGAGCCAGACTGGGCAGACCCCGAGTACCTGGAGTGTGGAGCAGTTCATGTCACTCGCACCCAGCACGGCCGGTGGTGAGGTGCAGCACAGGAAAATACTTCACAAGGCTTTGCTAACCTTCCTCCTCTGAATCCACCAGCCTGTGTGAAGCCCATGTTTGGCCTTAAGAATGTGACAGCCACTTGGTGTCAGAGGAAGGGCAAGGAAGCCATTGTGGGTTTGGCCATCCTCTGGGAAACCAGACCTCTGTGAAGTGTAAAATCTTCCTTACTTGGCCAGCTGCTGACTTGTTTACAGAGCATCCCAGGAGTGTGGACCAGGTGTGGGATAGCTAATGGTTCCTAGTCCAGTAGCCTTTGGGCTCTCTTTGAGTACAGAGTCTCTCCCCACTGTAGAGCTCTTGTCCTCAGGCCTTTTGTCTCCGCTAAACCCTGAGGTGCCCTGTGCCTCCATGTGCTTGGCAGCAGCCTGCTGTGACTCTGGCTGTACTCTGCCCTGCAGGGGAACTGCTGTGAATTAGAAAGCTGTGATTCCTGTGCTGGGTCTGACGTGGCAAAGCAATGAAGTACTTCTCATTACTGACATCCATGGGATTGCCTCACAGGTCCAGCCCACTACCTAACATTCGTCTTTAAGTGCATGCAGACACAAACATCAGGAAAATATCTTTCATCTCTGTCTGGATCCTCTCACCAGGAATGTGATAATCCTGATTAGCTGATACTGTGGACAGACTTCACTTACCTGTCAAACAAGCTCTGCCACTAAATGAAATGAACAAATTCACTTCCAACCTCTAAAGGGAGTTTAACTTGCTGTTTCTTTGAATTAAGCCTGCACTGCCTCAAACTTCTACTGAAGTGTGAGCAGGTATCTTCCAAAAATTACATCTGTAGAAATGACTGCCTTCCCCTCCTGCTATTATCTGTTCATCTATGTAGAATCTAATTCTGAAAAATAAAGTTATCTACTAATAATGGTCATCTGATCTCTATTCTGATATCTGATGATCTGCAGGGCTGGCTCCAACAGCCTGGGTGAAGTGATTGCTACTCGGTGATCTACCAAAACATGGGGCAGATCCACACTTTGCCCGGATATTGTGCTCCAGACTATTCATCAAAAGCAAAGTTTTGTGCTGTGGTATTGTTCAGTTGTGTAGCAAAAATCCTAGATTTTTTTCACAGCTCTGTGCAAGTTAGTTGCATAATTCACTGCATATCTCAGACCTGTCTTTATTTGAAGGCTCATGTCCGCTTTCCAGTTGTTCTTATCTTCACGACACCTTAATAATAATTACAGCGAATATCAGCCTTGGTCCCACACAGTCACTGTCTCACTGCCCCTCCAGCAGGAAGGGGAGAGAAAGGAAAGAGTAAAAGGAGAAGACTTGTGGATTGGGATAAAGACAGTTTAATGGACAGAAAAAGAAAAAAAAAATTATAAAATAATTCAAATATACAAAACAAGTCATGCTCAAGGCAATTGCTCATCACTTGTTGACTGACGCCCAGCCAGTTCCTCAGCAGTGGCCCCCAGCCAGCTTCCCCCGGCTTAACATGCTGGGCATGATGCCACATGGTATGGAACAGCCCTTGGGTCAGTTGGGGTCAACTGTCCCAGCTGGGTCACTTCACAGCTCCTTGTGCCCCTCCATTCTTCTCACTGTCAGGGCACAAGAAGATGAAACTTGACTTGTACAAGCACTACTTAGCAACAACTAAACCATCAGTGTATTATCAATATTAATTTCATACTAAAACTGAAACACAGCCGTGTACCAGCTACTAGCAAGAAAATAAACTCTATCTCACTGCAAGACAGCATCTTTCAGCAAGACCATTCAGCTTTGGAAAGTATTTCACCCCAATTAAATGTCACTGTGCGTGGTTGCTGCAGGAGACATGTCGCTCTGAATTCCCTCAGCACTGCTCTGCCCCTCTCTTCTCAGGGAGGCTTGCCATGCTGCTTTCCACGAGATTATGTTAGAAATCTCTCAGTAGGAACAAAAATTCCTCATAAGCTTTGTTAAACAAGGAAAAGGGGTGATAAGCACACAGATGTGGGAAGGTGTGGTGCATCCTTGCGACCTCCCAGCCCAGGATGTGCCTGGTGTTGGCTCCCCTGGCTATCCAAGCTGCTGTGTGGGCACTCAGAGCTGTCTGCTGGCAGGGTCCCCTGTGCACCAGGACCATGGTTACCTCCTGGAGAGGCTGGAGTGGCAAAACCCTCTTCTGAGCACAGCACCGAGCTGCCTGTGCTGCTCAGGCTCCACTGCTGGAACAGGGATGAGAAACTCATTTTTAAGAGGTCAAATTTCCTTTGTAGTTTTAGAGTTTTCTCTTTTCCATCAAATAAAAATTACATTTCCACTCCAAATGAAATGAAAACCCAGTGAATATCTTTTTCTTGAATAAGTATAAATCTAGGTGTGATTTTGTGTGCTTAGAGATTTCTGTACTGAAGTGTTTTCCAGGTGTATGCACATTTTGGGTTATGGATTTACTTGGTTTCTATGAAATTCTGCAATTATATTTAGCAAGACAATCCAAAAACTTTTGGGAATGATGTCTATTTACATGTTTCTACTATTCATAAACTAATGATATATGACAGACTGTACAAAGAGAAGACAATTTCAATAACTAAATTTTCTGAAGAAAAAAATTAATTTTTTTTTCCTACATTAATCCTGCATGACACCTTAAAACAGTTTTTAAGAGGGAAATTCATGATGATTTGAAAAGACTGAGATGTTATATTGTAGGGAAGGTAAATTGATCTCTCTTTCAACTTGCTTAATGCTATGAAACTCTATACCTCTCCTCATTCCTGCTTTTCAAAGTACCAGGCAGCAAGAAAAGTGGGAAATAAATGACTGCTGTTTAAGAAGTGATGACTTTGCCGAGGCTCTGATTCTCCCTGGGGGCTGCTCAATGTGTGAAGCTGAAGTCAGTGGCTCAAGGATGGTCTTGGCACCTGCTGCATCATCCTGCCAGCAGCAGACTGTGCTCGACACCAACGCTGGCACTACCTGAGCTTGAAGGCAGGAGGCAGAGCTGGACCAGGAGCAGGTAAAGCCAAGAGGGATCGCTGGAGCAAAACCTGCTCCTGGAGAACTGCAGTGCAGACTGAAGGACCAGCTGAGGCTGAGAACACAGTAAGTGTGCAAGTGGGTTGTCTGCCTGGCCACCCATCATCTCACAAAATGCAGCAGATCCAGACTGGAGGTATGAGGTCCTTTGGATACACAATGAAAACCCCATCAGTACTGCAGCTGTAATCAGCAGAAGAAATTTACTGATGACATTTTATCGTGAAATGCAGAAAATAAAAAATTGTTTTCCCCACTAGGATGGATATATTGCAATCTTCTTTTAGTAGATATGGAATGAAGCTTGGGTAAAATTTATCAGAGGGATGAACTGCTTGGTGAAATGGAATATGCACAGTTTTAAAGAAAAGTATATTCAGACTTTTATGCGGATGATAGCTATCTGTGTATGAAAATAATACTACAGTAGCAAAATACAGTAATCTGAATGGATCCTACTTTCCTATATGTAGTGAGAATGTATCTGAGATTACGTGAAAAATCCATTAAAATTGCTTGAGTGTTATGCTTTCATTAAATGCAGAACTTTTTCTTCATTGATCTGTGTTCATCATATCCTGGGTAAGAAATATAATGTTGTTTTTGCTGATTTGTGTAATTCAAAATTTTAAATTCAAAGCACACATACGAACCCATCTTTTTAAATTGAAGTTTTAAGCAAAATCAGGCAACAAAGGAATCATCTCCTGTGACTGAATATATTATAGTTGTATCCATAGAAGGCTATGTAGGACCACCATTATTATCCTCCCAAGTACTGTGTTGTGCTTATCCTTCTGTCACAGAATCAGAGAGTGGTTGAGGTTGGAAGGGACCTTCTGATCAAGCTCCAGCAGAGTCACCTGGAGTTGGTTGTCCAGGCCCATGGCCAGAGGGCTTTTGAATATGTCTCAGAATGGAGTCTCCATAACCTCCCTGGGCAGCCTGTGCCAGTGCTTGGTCATTTGCACAGTGGAGAGGTGTTTCCTGATGTTCAGAGGGAACCTCCGGAGTTTCAGTTTGTGCCCATTGCCTCTGGTTCTGTCACTGGGCACCACTGAGAAGAGCCTGGCTCTGTCCTCACTGCACCTTCAGATATTTATATACATGGATGAGATTCCCCTGAGCCTTCTTTTCTCCATGCTGAACAATCACAACTCTCATCTTTTCCTCATAGCTGAGATGCTCCAGCCCTGTCATCATCTTCATGCTCTCAGTTGGACTCTCCTGTATGTCAGTGTCTCTCTTGTGCTGGGAGAACTAGATATAGAACTCCAGATGTGACCTCAGTGGTGCTGAATAAAGCAGAAGGATTCCCTCCTTCAAACTGCCACCAATACTTTGCCTAATGCAGCCCAGGATACCATTAGCCTTCTTTGCAGTGAGGGCATGTTGCTGATTCAGGTTGAGCTTAGTGTTCACCAAGACCCACGGGTCCTTTTCTGCCCAGCTGCTTTCTAGCTAGGTGCTCCCAGGGTGTACTGGTGCCTGGGGTTGTTCCTCCTCAGGTCCAGGACTTTTAGCCTTCTTGCCGAGCTTCGTGTGCTTTACACCAGTCCATTTCTCCAGCCTATTGAGGTCTCTCTGGGTGGCAGTACGTCCGTCTGCCATATCAGCTACCTCTCTCGTTTTGTGTCATCAGCAAACTTGCTGAGGGCACACTCTGTCCTATCATCCAAGTCATTAATGAAATTGAGAACAGGGTAGGATGCACTACTGCTCCTGGGATACACCACAAGTGACTGACCACTTTGTACAACTGACCACTACTCCCTGGGGATTTCCATGCAGCTGGTTTTCAACCCACCTCACTGTCTGCTCATCCAGCCCATACCTCATCAGGGATCCTTCTTTGGCACAGTCTTGCAGCAGTGTTCAATAACTCACTGAAGTCCAGGCAGACATATTCGCTGTTCTCCCATCATCTACCAGGACAGACATTTCATCATAAAAGTTTATCAAATTGGCCAAGGGTGATTTCCTCTTGAAGAATCCATGCTAACTGATCCCACCATCATTGGAGATGTTTGTCTCACATTTTCTCGTGTGGGACTATGAATCTGGCGATTTCATCTTTGCATATATTCTCATTTGCAGCAGTACGTACCACTGACATGAATTTTTTTACAAGTCTTGTACTACTGACAATACTGTGTATTTCTTCTCATTTTCTTTATGCAGTCTTCATTTCTGGTGGCCTTTGCAGTTCCTAATCATCATTTCTTGTACCTGTTTTATGTACCCAGCTCCTTCAGAAAGAACACTGTTTATATTCATCATGTTTAAGGCACTGCAGCAATGTATGTTGTAATAAAGACCAATCCAATTAATGAAATGGATTTTAGGTTGGATTATAACTGCCCAAGTATTAATGGATTTGTTGTACTGGTAAACCACAGGATGGGTACAGGTCTCCTCTCAAACTACCTGCTTATGGGGCTGCCATTTACAGCCAATGACAACTGCAGTTTATAAACCCATAACCAACACTCTGGGTCTTAAATTTCACTGCTGTTTTCCATGTAGCTTGTGCATTTCTGTATTTTGCTTTCATTGTTCCCTACCTGCTCTTTCTTCCAGACTGAATCTCATTTTATTGCCTACTTATACCTCTAAATTCTGAAGGTCTCTTTTTATTATTTTGCCATCTATCCTGGGTTTTGCAGCACCTTACAATTTAGTATGATCTGTAAATTTAATTACTGTCATATTTGCCAAAGACCATTAAAAGCCAAGTCAATTATATGGCCAAAAAAGAAAAAAGGAAGCCTTTATTATGCTATAAATGCTCTGTTAAAAATCCCACTCAAAAAAAAGTATTACAAGTTTCTTGGACTTCATAGATGTAATTGCAAAGGGATCTAGATGATTTGCCTACATCATTCGTGCCATTTTAAAAAAATTCAAAATGTATTATTAACAAAAGTAAATATTAAAGAGATTAAAAATGGGACTTCATTCCTTTCTATGCAGCTAAAATATGCCAGACAGGATAAGACAAGCATTCATAGTCCACACTTTGCTATGACATATAACTTAAACCTACCACTGCGTTACTGGAGCAGAATTGCCTACAACTGGTTCACACATTAAGGGCAAATGCAGGACACCAATTAATAATTGATTTTATTTAATTTCTATTTTCTGGGGGTTTTTTTTAATATTTCCAGTATGTATTATGTGTATAGTACGATTGTGTAATGCTTTGGTTCAATCTGACAACATTTGAGCAAAGTCTATAATTCTCTGTCGTTATTATCTCTGAGCTATTATGAAACTGGTAGGAATTAGAGCAGAGTAACCTTCATCATTCAACCAGGAACAACAGCAATTACAATTTGGTCTCTGACTGAGGTTAGAATAGATAAATTGAGCTAGATAATGATTACAATCTTTCAAATTCATCATTAGCTCTAACTGCATTTCTAATGCAGAAGACCAGACTATTGGGCTTGACCATGATAGCTGCTCCTGACTTACGCCACAGCAACATCACTAAGCTCACTCCTCTTTAATCAGACCTCTTGTTCTTATGGAGCACAACCTGAGATACGCTAATAGGTATAAATTTTAGAAAGTAATTCAAGACTTTGAAAACCTGTTTTCAGTGTTCAGCCCAAGTACCTGATTTTCAGGCAGGGTTGTTCTCCCTTGGCAGAGAAAAGAAAATCCCCCTTTCAAGTAAAACATAGGCAGAAAGTCCTTTGGTTAATGAAAGTACGTAAACTAGGATGAGCAATTTAGAAAGTTATGAATGTGCCTGAGTCCCACAAAACATCCATGTCTTGCCCCTAAGTTCAGAGTGCATTCAAATTTCTCTGCGGAAAAGTTAATTTTATATACTTGGTTTAATTATGATTAGGATTTATTTCCTCAACTGATTTTGCCTATAATTCTATTACTGGTGTCATTGACAAAGAGGTGCAAAGTTACAAATGCAAGAGAAGACCAGCCATGTGTTATGGGCTGAGTGAGGTCAGGGCACTGGCCAGCTGTCTTGGAAGCCTGAGCCCCTGTAGCTGCTCGTGTCAATGTCTGTCTGTCTTGCAAGGACTCTTGGACCAGACGTAAGGAAAACTGCTCCCATATTGCCTAGTGTGTAAAGTATAAGACTTTAATGCCTTGATTCTCTTGCCCAAACACAGGTACTCACTGCCTTGTAAAAAAACCAAGGGTTTGGGGTTCATTCATACAGGGCCTGTGGGGATGCCAGAGAGAGGATCCCCTTTCCCTCACAGATTTGTGCTGATCTGTGGAGGCAGATAGATGGTCTAATGCAGGCACGCAAAGGCGCCACAAAGGGGGTTTGATGGCTGTGTGTAGAGCTTTCTTAGTGCTCCAGACATCACAATGGCTGCAAAGATTCAGAGCACTCAGGCACATTAATTTTACACATTTGGTAAATGTTTTTATCCTGTTTTTTTAGAAAGACAGAGCTGACACAGACATAGAATTAGCAAATTGCCCTAATCGATACAAGCGCCTACAATCAGCTTAAAAACACTAGGTGTTAATTATGAGACACCACAAACACATCACTCAGTCAGCTCCTCAGCAGAAGCTCCTGCGCTCCACTCAGCTCCCAGCCCACGCTCTCTCCCTCCCTCCCTCAATCTTACTTCTCAGTCAGTAACAATTGCTTTTGCAAGACATTTATTATTTCACAGTTTCAAGTTTCTCACTTGAAGCTCTGCCCTTCAAACTCTCAAATGAAGTGGTGGCTAAATTCTGCTCTCTCACCCACCTGGGTACTGTGTAAATGGCCCTTCTCACTCCAAAAGTATTTGGAGGGATTTCTGATGGACTTTGACTTGTGTATATTTATTAGCCTCCCATGGAAGGCTGTACAGATGTTGAGGGCTGGGTAATGAGAGATTACCTGGGGTGTGTGAGAGGGAAACTGTATAGAAAACTACGCACAGTGGCCTCCAGGAAAGGAGATATTTTGCAGGAAATATAAAGTGAATTGTTAGAGATGAAAGAGAGGGGGAGACACAGTGAAACCCATGAAAGATGTGCTGACATCATCGTACACTGTCTTTCTGGAAGGCATTCAGATGCCATGGTAATAGGCATGATGATCAAGGTAGGTCTCAGAAAACTCTAAACCAAACCCGGTCTTTCTGCTGGTGCAATCTGCTCTGGGGAGTGCTGTAGGGCTCTGGTGCTTTCAGAGGCTTGAAGAGAACCCAGGGACAGGTGATGGCCAGAGGCTGGGTGAGACCTGGCACTTGTTTCTATCCTTCATAGACAGGCACAAGGCATGAGAGAAACAACAGAATATTTGGTGTGTCACAGAGTGGTCTGTTGAAAATGTGGCAGATGTCACTCAAATGTCTCCTCTCTGCTCAGACACCTGCCTGCTGTGGTCAGTGGTTGTGCTGAGCCACTGCCATGTGTGAGGGCGTTTCAGGCAAAGTCCAGCATAAGCTGAGTTCGATGTGTTTTCAGAAATAAGCATCTTAGGTGTAGCATCAGTAGAACCACAGAAATGTTCTGTGGCTTATTCAGGTCTTCAACTCTGACACATGGAACTTAGACTAGATCCTGAAAGCCTCAGCCCTCTCTGTCAACCACTGAGGAAAAAAAAGATTGAAAATTATTTACGCATTGAGGGAGCTGACTTGTTTGGTTTTACAGATAACAATATTTTAGCTATTCCAATTCAAAGCAGTAATCAGGCAGCTGGACCAGATCAGTGTTGGAGTACAAACACCTGTTTATGTGTTTCCAGCTGTTCTCCGCTGGAATTATTTATAAATATGTTGCATAAACATCTTTACAGGCATTTCAAGATCACCACCATTTTCTTTCTCATTTCTGAAGAAAATTCTGTACTCTAGAGCTTCCTAGAGAAACAAAGTGGGTGCCAGTGCAGTGATAGCACTTAAGAACTCCCACCCTTTTATTCTTTTGTGTATTCACTTTTCACACATGAAGGAAACATAACATGAAAAGGAGACAGAAGCAGCAGATAATGAAACAACAGCTTTAGTCAAATGGGTGAAGGCAGTTTATTCATTTCTAAAAGAGAGAGGATGCCAGAAGTCTGCTGTAAATCTGAATGTCAAAATTGCTCAGAGCTCAGTCTACCTCCACAGCAACTGCAAGCTTTATATACAGGTTTCTGACACTTACAATGCCATTCACAAATATTTCTAAGCAAAGGTTGCAGTCAGCTATTTTTCTGTTTATTCCAGAAGTGCTCAGGGGCTGGCTGAAAGCAGAGCCCTGTTGTGCCAGGCTTTGTGCAAACAAAGCCACGGAGACAGCCACTGCCTCGCTGGCTTTGCTTGACTATTGTTTTGCTGAAATGCAATTTAAAATGTGATGCAATTCTCCTGGCTATTAACAAGAGGAGAAAACATTGTGTCTTGATTTGTGTCAGTTTGTTAGATGAATAGGGCAAGCAAATAAAAAAGAAGCTACATATTTTTACATATTGAGGACAAATGTTTAGTTTAAACCAATAACTGATGTGAGACTCTCAATTCATTTGAGGCTGGAAGCGTTTATTTGGAGAGCTCCAATTGGGGAGCTGATGGGGGTGTTGTGGAGGTGCCATGGTTTAAACCCAGCTGGAAATTATGCCCCATGCAGCCACTCCCCTCTGCCCATGACAGAGAGACAAAAGGTAGAGATTCTGAGTTGAGATAAGAACAATTTACCGGAAACAGCAATGAGATAAGAAAATGAACAGTAACAGCAACAATACTAATAATAAACATAAAATGGTATATAAAACATTAAAACAAAATTACAAACAAAAAAACATTACAAACAAAAAAGTGTATAAAAGAGGGTGATTGCATGTAGAATGCTCATGGAGCCTGACCTGGCTCACTGCCACGAGGCCAACAAGACAAAGAATAGAATAGCTCCTGGTGCCTCCCTGTGAAGGTTTTTCTTCCTGGCCCCACACCTCTCCTATGAGGAAAGGCTGAGAGAATTGGGTTTGTTAAGCCTGGAAAAGAGAAGGCATAAAGGTGACCTAATTGTGGCCGTCCAGTATCTGAAGGGAGCCAACAAGAAAGATGGAGAGAGACGTTTTACAAGAGTATATAGTGACAGGACAAGGGGGAATGGCTTCAAACTGAAAGAAGGTAGTTTTAGATTAGATATTAGGAAAATATAGTGATGGTGATGAGGTACTGGAACAGGTTGCCCTGAAAATCTGTGGTTGCCCCATCCCTGGAAGTGTACAAGGCAAGGCTAGATAGGGCTCTGAGAAATCTGGTCTTGTGGAAGGTGTACCTGCCCATGGCAGGGAGGTTAGAATGAGATGATCTTTAAGGTCCTTTCCAACCCAAACCATTCTATGATTCTGTGATCTGCCTCACACTATTTTTAGACCAAATTATTTTGCATCAGTGACAAAGGAGACAGGGTAAAGGCCCATGGGCTGACCAACCTTTCCAAGATTCACAGCATAGACATTCAAGCACTGACAGCACTGGGAGACCTGAGCTCAGAACAGACCTTCCTGTGCCATCAACAAGATCCTTTCTCAAAGGAAACCAGGATCCCACAGCTGACAAACTCTGCTGGCAGAGCCCTCAGGAGCTCAGCTGAACACCGTCCTGACCTCAGACACAAGTTTTGAGAAGGAGAAATCCAAGTTTTGCTCTTTTATTGGGGTAGAAGTTTCAGGGACAGAGATGCTGCGAAGGATGGTATTTTCCACACTGTTTTTTATTCAACAGTGTATATGTAAAGAATTTTTCTGCTCTCTGATTACATAGCATTTAAAATAAGAACACATTTCATAACTGAGTGTACAGCTTGGGCTAGGGAAGGCATCCAAAGGGTCTTTTTGTCACACAGTTTCAGGCATAAGTGGGTGAGAGAGGTTCCAAAGTCCCACTACCTGAATTCTGCATTTCTTTAATTTGCTAGAGAAAGCAACCAAACCTCTACTCTCCGAACATCTTTTCCATTTTTAAAGTAATTTTCTTACCTCTTTTCTTCAACTCACCATACCCCATCATTTTTCACATTTGCCTTTCTGTTTACGTTGAGGGGTACCTGGCCCTAACCCTACAAGTAGCCCTAACCCTACCCCAGAAGGCACAGAGAAGCTGCAGCTGCAAGCGTCAGCCCTGAGGACATGGATGTGGTGATCACACCAGATGTGAAATCTGGTTACTGGCTGTGAACTTTTCTCTTGGGAAAGGTGCCAAGCACCCCTCTCTAAGCAATGTGGTGTGTCAAGGTTTCATGACAGGTCATCTCAGAGTCTGGGACTTTGCCTTGCTTTTAGCAAAACTGTTAGGACAGACTGGCAGTGCTAAATCATGTGTGTGGAAAACAGACCTTAAAACTACCTGATAGTTAATAGGCATCTAAACATATTTGACAGAAGCACTCAGATGTCTGTCAAACTACAGGAAGAGAAACTGAAATAGTCTAATCATCTGGGGACACAGATATTTACAGGGCCATGAATCATTTCCAAATAGCCGGAGCCACTTCCCAGTAGGCTCCTCTGGCTAAATCAATGCAAGGCACTAATTCTGGTGCCAATGCCCTGGCAATGTGTAACCAAGACATGGAGAGGACGTTTCTCTTAGTCTGAAGGGCAGGCTACCAGAGTGAATTATGTGTCTGCGCTGGCTCAGCCAGAGCTGTTCCAAGCCATGGAGAAATCACTACTCTTCTCTGTGCCATAAGCAAGAACGAGGCTTGACATGACTGGATATTGGCCAGAACACTCCAGAAGAGGCAGTATTTAGGATGACAAAACTCATTTCAAATTATCACTTTTTATTACTTCTTAAAATATCTGCCAATGACATGATATTGTGATACAGCTTCTTAAAACCTCCATTGTGCAATTTCTGGCACAATGGTGACCCTGGCAAGTTTCTCAGACAGTAGGATTTTGTTCAGTATCTCTCTGCTGTGTATCAGTTTGTCATGAAACGTTGAGCATGTGTTGTTTAATGTCAGGCAGAAGCACAGCTTGGCTACTACTTATGTTCCTTCACCATTTCCCTTCTCATCAGAGCCTGCTCATTTCCTGAGCAAGTGTTCATTTCATTTGTGTGCTTGCAGTAAGCACCAAGCAAAATCTAGCCATTCTAACAGAACCTCTAGGGAAAAACCAACAAAATTATAATTTTATGACTGATGAATTTAAAAATACCCCAGGAGATGTTGCTGACAACGTCAAAAGCAAAACTGTGATGAATGATGACTTTCTGTTTACCTGACTTTGCAAAGTGTGTTGTGATACATCCTCTGGCAGAAGTATCATCTCCTTTGGGATTATGGAGGAGACGTGCTAAACACTCACTTCAGATTTAATAGAGAGGGAAGATTTTCCCAAGTAGTGGATCTCATATATATATATACACATACATATAAAGTACTTATACTGGTGTCTATAGCCACCAGAAGCAATGAATTCTGTACTTGTGATTTCTGTATGGTTTAATTCCTTCAGAATAAGGGAAAGTAAAAATGTTCTGACTTTGCAAGATCCAGGAACACAAGCATTTGTGACACTGGTGAAAGATGAGTTCTAAATATAACCCTCTCAGAACTAGAGAGGGATAATCATGACAACCAAAGATTTTTGTTTTCTAATAACAAACGGCAGCTGGATTAAGACATTGGGTCACCTATGCCCAGAGCACTTACTCAAATCTTTCATTTTCTAAAGTTCAGATGGCAGCAAGGTCCTCTGTTTGAATTATTTTTATGTCTTTGATATTAATCCTTGTGGCATGCAGTAAATATTCTTTTTGAAAATGCAGTCCAAATTATTCATCCACCAAAAAATATTCAAGCCACAGTTCTGAGAGTCTGCAAATATTTGAAGTGACTTGGAGTCATTTGACAAATTATCTTCCAAAAACATCTGTGCCTAAATTCTCTGCTAAGGTAACACACACTGCTTCCTTTCAACAACTTCTTCAAATTGCTTTCTTACACTAAGAAACCAAACACAGAAATGCCCATTATTCTAAATCCAAAGACATAGTGAAAATACATTCTGCAAAATGACAACTAGGTAGTAGAGCTTTATTTATAATTGTGAAATAAATATCTGTTAATCAACACCAGGAGCGGCAATTTCTATCCTGCATTTAGGTGCAATTTCAGCTGCCTAACTCATTATGAGCTTGCAGCAATGCCTGCTAATCAGTTGCAGTCACATTAGACAAAATACTTCATCTGATATGGCAGTAATTAAATCACACTCTGGGGAAAAGATAACAGTGAATTATAAGATATCTTGAGAAATGATAATTATTACTCCATAGGGGTTCTATTCTACTAGAGCTCAAATACTTCTAAGACTTCGTAGAAAATACTTAATTTGAAAAAAACCTGCTGAAGATAAAAGTAAACAAAAACTAAATGTGCTTAATCCATCACTCACATTTCTGGCTCTATCGCAGCTCTTTTGCTTCAGCTTTATCCCCGAAGTGCTTTAGCTTGTCTCTGGAAGCTTCTAGATTATTCACTGAAATTGAAGGGAGCACATGACTCTAATTGATTGTGGCTTGGTAGCTCTTGAGTAGATGAGGTTGGCCAAGGCCAAGAACACTGAGCCAAAGGGAGAAGCCCCACCTGTGGAGTAGAGTGAGGAGCCCAATACCTAGAAAGGGCATCCGAAGTCCACAGCGCAAAAACAGGCTAGGAAAATCCAGAGTTTGGGAGGAGGAAGCAGGGGCCAAATCTAACATTTCCTAATGAAATTGGAGTTATTGTAATCTGCAAAAAAACCTAGACTTGTCTTGAGTCCCAGCTCTGTTGAACAGCACTGGATCTCTAAGTTTTGCACCTGCATTCAGGATGTCAGTGGGAATTATGGGTTTCCTCCTGCTCTATTAGTGTCTGTTGTTTGGGGGTTTCATTTCATCTTGGTTTCTTTCAAAGCAATACTAAATACTTAAGGAAATCTGAGAATTAGATAAGACATTCCTAATCACAAAATTTTTGCAATGTTCTAATACAAAGCAACTTCACTAGATTCATATTAGTATTTGGTATTTTATGTAATGTGTAAAATGAATGTGAAAGAAAAAATAGATCTGTCTTCTGTCAGTGCTTATTGGAATGAATTTGAGAAGCTCAGATCTTACCATGCCTCATTTGGTCTTTTTCATAGAATCTTTTTCTGGTAAAGAAATCAGACTTGACTGTTTCTAAGACTTAGAGCCCTGAACATATTTCCCACCTTTTCTTTCTCTGGCACAATAGGCAATTTGTGACAACTACCACACAACTCTTGGACAAGCACTTTGTGACTCTTGTGATTCACTACCACTAACTCTGTCAGTTTAGTTTAAAATCACTTTAATTAGCATTTCAATGTGAGATGATTCCTCTTCGTGGTAAATTCTGATGCAAATACCCATTTTGCTCTTCTGCTGTGTCATCACTTACCCTGAATGAATGTCCTTTTACACTTCGATTATCCATCAGACCCTCTAATTGTTTGGTTGTTCAAAGCTAAAAAAGGGTCAAAGCAAGTTAGCACAGATAGTCCAAAAATGTGCAAGAAGTGTTTCGTTTGCTTTCCAGCTTTATGAAGTAATGTTTTTCCTGTGGGACTCTTCTCACATAATTTAAGTGCATTTTCAACCTATAAAGAGTTGTTAGAACTCAAAACTATACCATCTCCTTATGAAGAATTGAACTTGCCTAACCCTCTTTTATGACAAATACAAATAGAGAGAAACTTAAAATGAAAGAAAATATAGTAGAGTTCAAACAGGGTTGAATATTGGATATCAAATTAATAAAAATTCCATGCCATGACTTTTTTTGAAGAATATGAAAGAAATACAGCACACTTTCTTCCTCAGGAGCTGAAAGCTTTGCAAATCACATTCCCCTGATAATACAGCAGCATTTCACATCGCCAGCAGTTAGGCTGGATATGGCTTATTAATATGGAATGATAACAGGTAAGTTCTAAAACGAGCACACCATTGCGTAGGTGTAACTGTGCGATTTATCAGCGCCTGTGGTGCCTGTGAGGTAGCACCAACTATGCCATAACACTGCATCGTTAGCCAAGTAATGGACATCCAACAATCCAGGTAGATAAGAAACAGATATGGGGCAAAACTGGGACAATGCCTGTCCCAACTGATGTGTCAGCCAAATGCTGTGCTGCTTCCAGTGTCAGCCTTTTGATGCCGACTGCGGATCCATGTGCACTAGTGGTGCCAGCACTGGCCTTCTTCTTAACTCTACAGCTCCACCAGGCAGTCTTCTGATAACTCCGAGGAGAGACACATCTCTAACACTGCCAGGAATACAGAGCCATGTATACACTCACACTGGGTACTGAGGACTCTCCAGGCATGTACTTCTCTCAAAGAGTCCCGCACTGCCNTTTTTTTTTTTTTTTACATTAATGGTGGTGTTCTCTAGGCTGATGCATGATTCCAAACAGCTATAATTGTGCTAGATGGCAGGCCATCGAAACACATTTGCACCCGAAGAGGTGGTTATTGGTTGGCCCACACAGAGAATGATGAAGTGTTTTAAATTCTGAGGAGGTGATGAACGAATTTTTTCATGCCTTAAATCCACACATGGCAAGAACCAGGAAAGGACAGGCAGAGCAAACACTGGATGGCTCATACACAGGTATGCACAAATACTGAGGTTTGTTCCTCACATTTCTTGAGCCTCCTCATTTAATGACTGTTTAGAAGCACAAGTATCAAAATGCAGAGAGAAATCATTTGCTTGAATATTTTTAACTCGGGAGACTTCAAAAGAAAACCTGATCAAAGCAGCACAGATAAATGTCTGTAATATTACCCTGACTGATCTCCTCCTGAATTGCTAACATACACATTACGTGCTGAGCGCACCCTTCTACCTTGAGGAGATCTAATATATATTCATACAAAATTTCAGATTGTCAAATCTGATTTCTCCATAGTCTTTTTTCATTAAATGCATACTTTCCCCCAACAGTTAATGAGTTGCACTCACTGTTCCAGGAAGATCCCCAGGTCGGCAGGGCTGGCGACTGAAAGCAGTGTTGACTGCATGGCTCACAGCAGATCGTATTTGCCCCGGTGCCCAGCTGCACACTCTAAAGTAATGGGTTCACAATTCAACCATTTAATAACCTCCTAGCTTGACTTGCTACTAAGGATCTTTATACTTTTACGGGGTTGTGGATGACACATGCAATAACGCATTTATCTTTATTTGTACGTGGGGCACCAGGTAGCAACACTGACGTGAGGTGGATGTGCATTTTCACTTGCAAATGAAGTCGCTGACATTTGTTGCCAGTGACTTCATACTGCTGTTTTTCCTGTTTTTAAATGTTATTTTAATTTTTAAATGGCAGTCCAGCTCAATTCTCAGTACCAGTTCTGTACAGCTGACTTGCCTATAAGCAGCTGACTTGCCTATATTCAGTCCTAGCAGCCAGTTCTCTATGTTACACCTCTTCATTTTTTTCATTTCGTATTAACTCTGGAAGCAGCCATGGTTTAAAGCTGTGGTGGCTATCCAGCATGGGCAAGTGCTGGAGTGACAGGCTCCAGCTCTGGCCCACAGCTCAGTGGGGAGCACAAGCTGCTTCTCTTTTTCATCCCTCTGCCATGCTCTAATAAATAAACTTGGGCTTTCAAATGGGGTCCTCTGTGCAATACTGAGGGGCGGAAGAAAACCGAGCCTGGGGATATGCATGAATCACATCTGCTTTCACTCCAGCAATGGGCAGCAGGCTGCAGACTGCCAGGGTGCACTCAGCAAATTTAGCACACCAGGGGAAGTTCAGGTTTCTCCTTCATTAACAGGGTCAGTCTTGGCTTTCCATTCCCTTCTCCAGAGTGCATGGAAGTGGCATCTATTCCCCCTCCTCCCCACAGCAAGGTGCCAAAATCTGTCTCTTTGAATCCTGGGATCTCCTGTCAGCAGCCAAGCTGTGCAAACAAGTGTTGCAATCAGTGCTGCTTTGTGACTGGGCAGCCTCCCAGGCAGGGCTTCCCCAACGTGCCTGGGGCTTTGGTGGGCCCCTTGAATCACAGCTCCCTTTGAAAAGGGTCAGAAATTTCGTTTGAGCATTTGTTCTGCCTGACACCCAAGCTTCATCCTCCACATTTCTGCCCGCACTCTTGTCCCTTTATCAGAAAGCAAAATGAGCATCATGGAAAATTCTCCTGTATTAAGATGTCCATACTAGTTGGTTCTGGGATGCATGGATTGTCAAAGGCTAACGAGGCTTGTTGGTAAAAACATCTGGGCTAAATTTTATGTTGCATGGCTGCAGCCCAGCCTGATACGGCACTGGATTCTGCCCTTGCCAGTTCAGCCTGTGAGAGCAGGGACTGCCCCTTTCTGCCCGGTCAGTGGCAGGCAAGGCTCTGCTCCCTGCCATCCCCACCTCCAGAGGGGAGCTCTACCTGTCAGGGAGTTAATAGATTTCAAGTCCAGTCCTCAGCTGACCTCAGGGGTGTGCTGGACTATTCTTGCCAGCAGCAGCCTTGTTTTAATTAGAAGTTGAGCATTAGACAGAAAGAAAACCTGAACACCCTATCTTCAAAGTCTCATCGTTTATCTTAGGCTTAAATTTTGTGGTTTAATTGACTCTTGATGAGAAACTGAAATGTTAATGGTTAATGACTCAAAAAAATTGCCCATTTGTGGAAGGGCAGAGTGCTTTGCTGTGGCAGAGTTTGCACCCCACGAGGGGAGGAGATGAGATTTGGGTGTGCAGTAGCACAATCTCGGATCCACACAAGGGAGAGCAGGAGGCGGAGGGGGTGAACACCCACCACTGGAGATTACAAGGCGTACTTTGAGCCAGAAAAGAGGTAGAATCTGAGAGATGGCATTGTGCTTTTCATCATGCCAATTGTCTTCCCCTACATCCCTCCCCCGCCTTCCCACCCCCAGGAAAGGTCATACTCACACGGGACATTCACATTCACACGTAGGCTGCATTGACGTGAGAGGCAGCTATAATGTCTTAGAAGGTGTCATAAACCATCAAAGATCCCCAAGTGGTCCCAGACTCATTTCTGAGGCCTTCCACCAGAGGACTAGGAAAGCTCCCCACTCCAGGAAGGTACCTGGGCATTCCCACCTAGACTGAAAGTATATTAACCCATTGAACCCTATGCTTCACAGGCTCTCCCCACCTCCGACAGATCAAGACTGTGACTGTCACTTCAACAACACTGTGAAGAAGACATTTTGCAACAATCAAGTCTTGTCTCCGGATCTGCAGCTGATGATATCTTTCTACTTTTATCCATCCTCTCTCTTGCTCTTTCTTTCTTTCTTTCTTTCTTTTTCTCTTTCCCTTAATACATTTTCTTCAGTGATACTTTTATGCTTTTATATTACTATATTCCTATAGATAGTAACAATGAAAACAGCTACATACCTGCTTTCCATTGCAATCAAATTGTTCCTAAATAAACCTGCATAAATATTACAAACACTGATCATTCAGTGTTGTCTCGCTCTAGCTCACCCCAAGGCATCTATTACCAAGAGCCTGGGCTGCTCTTGCCTTCAGGGGTGGGTGGGAGCATTCCCATGAAGGAGAGTTTCAGAAAGGCAGAAGCAGTAGCTTTATTTCTGCTGCAAAGTTGCTGGAACACTTTCAGGAGCTGGGAAACTGTGACCAGTCTGGGCTCACCCCTGTGCATGGGCTAGCTGGGCAGGCAGCAGGTTGCTGTGGGACCTGTGTGAAAAGAGGAGCACAGTCCCACGGCTGAGGCCAGGGTGAAGCTGTACCCAAACCTGCTCAGCTTGTGGCCTGCGTGTGATCTTGGGGATCTTTATTTTGGTGTTCTGTGATGGAGGTTTCTCAGCCATAAAATGAGGATAAATGGCATTTTTGCAGATGTCCAGCTACACATGCATAAACAGCAGTCAGCGCTCTCAGCCCTCCCCTGCACTCAATTAACACGTATTTTAATGGCTGCATTAACCCTTGTTCACTGCCTCCCTTCCACTCTCCAACGCCTTCAGGGACCGTCTTCAGGACAACATTTCTCAAAATCACCTTTCCTCAAGAAAACTCCCCACTTTGGGGGAGGTGTAGACAGGCTTGTGGGTTGCTGCAGTCACTCCCATCCCCACATCCCCCGTTCTCCATGCTGCCAACAGCTTGTTCATATGGGGCCATACTGAGTGCATTTGTTCAAATCTATGCTCCCAACAAGGGCTATTTATCAAGCCTACACGATTCAGAACTGCAAGACCCTGAATTTCATAGTCATTTGCAGCATCAGAAGCTGCTAATGGCCCATAAAATTTAGCAACTTCTCCATAAGCTTCTGGTTAATGAAAAATCGGTTAAATTGTTCACAGATCATCTGGCATGGTGCCCTCTGATTCACAGGATGCTTTCCTTGGCAAAGGTTAGATTAACTGTGCTGGGGAAGCAGGGAAAGAATTTGGGGTGTTTTGCTGGAGGCTGTGACTTTTCCTTGGTGAGATGAGGGCAAAGAATCCCCACACCAGCCATGAAGGGTAGGATCCTCTCAGACGTGCCAAGAGAACTCTTAGGCACTGCCCCAGTATGGGTGCAAAAGCTTCCACTGCCAGGATTAAAGTCAGGCTTTGTGATAGGAGAGGAGTTCAATCCAGTGAGGCAGTTTTGTAGCGATGGATGCACATTCAGTGAGTCCCTGTTGTGATTTTGAACTGAAACCACAAAGCTGACTTTCCCCTTTCTGGGACAGCTGCATGCTGAGCGATGAGGAGTCCCCTACACATTCCTGCAGCTCTTTGGGTTATAGAGGCTGAGCGAAAGGACATCACAGCACTTAGCCGGCCTCCTGCAGAGACTATTTTGCCTTGTGTTGTCCCTGCTGCTGCTGTTGCCTCTCACAGCCACTGCTGCTGTACCTTGGGCCGGTTTCATGACACACACACACTGTCCTGCGTTTGGGTGCAGGACTCTGGCTGCAGCAGAGAGCAAAGATTTGGCATCCATACCGAGGGAGCAGTCTGATGTCAGAACAAATTAACACTGCTCACCATACTGACATTGCAAGGCCTCAGCTGTCAGTGCTGGCATTTATGATGCTGTGTATTTTAACTAATTAGGCACTCACAGCCCAGCCGGTGCAACCCATCCATCTTGCAAATGCTGGATGTTTTTGCACTGGCATATGCTACAATAATGAGAATCAATGTTGCTAATGATTTTGCACAGCCCATTTTTCAGTCACCTTTGCAAATCTACATTACACTGGGAATGCACGGAGGAGAAAACACTGGCTTTAAAACGCGAAAGATGTGTTTGTGCAGCACAAGCCCCAGACCTCTGCTGTCCTGGCATGGCTGGAGCACTGTGGCAGAGGAGCTGCTCCCACCAAAGCAGACACGAAACTCTGAGAAAGCAATTCCTATTGCAGGCACTAGAATAGAGGAGATTTCTGAGGTTAGAGCCCTTAAACAGGTTTCACTGAATTTTCACACAGTCAGTCTTTCTTTTCCTTGGGCAAGATTTCAGATTTTCTCTGTTGGTGAGTAGCTGCCTCTTTTTCCCACTCCAATCTGCAAGTTAAATCTTTCTCTTTTCCCTGGTGGGTGAGCAGACATGGGGCCTGCCCATCAGGTGGTGAGGATGCTGGCTACCTTTCAGCATTAGGGGCTTGGAAAAGCAGCAGCTGCCTGCAGCAGTCAAGAAAAGAGAATTCCTTCCATCACCTTCAAAAGTGCCATATCCTCCTCAAGAGATTTACCAGATGTTCTGATTAAGGCAGTTCAATTGCAGTGTTTAAAAGCCTTTTCCACCTGCTCCCCGCAAGCTCCTCTCTGTGGGCAAGAGTAGCTCTAATTAAATATTCCCTCCTGCTGCGAGGACTCCTCCCTCACCATTCCAGAAACCAGCATTATACAGACACCCCCCAGGACTGCTCTGCAGAGACTAACTCATCTCCCCTTTGTTTTTTCTCCCTTGCAGTGGAAATCAAAATTCAGGGGACTTGAAACCTGTGCAGTGCAGACAGAACAGGAGAGCTCCTTCCCAAAACCCTCCCTCCAGCACTGACCATCATTCAGAACCCCCCTGCCTGGCCTTGGGTAGCACCTGTTCTACGTCTTTTCAGCAATCACCACCCCCTGGAAATGCTCGCAGTGTGGAGGGAGAAGCCTGGAGCCCCACAGCCCTTCCCATCCAGAGTGTAGTCTGACTCACCAGAGTGGAGACATGGCAGTCCCCAGCTCACAGCAAAGCCCCACGTTCAGGTTGGGAGAGTCTCCAGAGACCAGGGTCTCACTCTAGCTGCCTCCTTAGGGGCTGATTCTGAGGGGAGGGACTGGACTGTGTGGAGGGCACCAAAATGTAGCACAGGAGCAAGGGAGGCAGACAACCCAGGTGCAAAATTTGCTGGTACAAATCTCGGACGAATCTTGCACTTGCAGAGGATTCCTTGTTCTGGCACTGTCAAGAAGAAAAGCCCCAGCATTTCCCTCCTGGGGAGCCCCACAGATCTGATGAACAAATAACCAGATAGAGAAGGTCCTACCCCTCTGGCTGAAATAAATAGGTATTTACTCTGAGTCAGAGCATGCAGGAAGACCACCCCATAAAGCCCTCCATGGCCATCAGTCCCTTTTCTCTCATATTCCAACAGAAATCAGGTGTGGGTTTGCTTTAGTGTGCCCTAGAGATTCTGGTTCTTTGCCTCTGAGGGTCCCCCTAGAACAGAGAGGTATCTGGCAGGATCAGTAAAACGCCATACCCAGCCTTGAGCCCCACCACCACCCCATGCCACAGCCAGGCAGCCCCTCACCTCCATACACATCTTCTTGTACCTTCTCACTGTCTGAGCCTCCATTCTTATTTCTCTTGATGGGCAGACTTCCCCAAGCTGCCCGCCAGCTGCTGGAGCAGCTTCACCCCTCCTTGAAAAGGCCAAGATAGAAAATCTTCTTAAGCAAATCCTCTGCTGATAAGTGCTATTCAGATGATGGGATTAATATTTTCCCTATTTTGGAGGCACTCAAGCGTGCAGGTGAATATATGCCCATTTAGCATGTTTTTGAGTGGTAAATATGCTTTCCCCCTCCGAAGGGCTCTCTGCCTTTTAACCCTCCCTGGATGACTAGATGCAAGCCTGGGATTTTACTGTCACAGGACTCAGCGGAGCCAATCCCCATAGTAACGGGGCATCCACGCATGAATCCAGAGCTGCAGCAGGTCCGAGTGCTGCAGCGTGCAATCTAGGCACATATTCAGCATCAGGGTACACATGTGCATAAGTATATATCAAACTAATCTGTGCTTTCTCAGCCAATATACTATATGCAAAAGACAGGTAAATGCTGGTAAGAACGTGACCTCCTTGATGTGCAGAGCTTGCACACGTGGCATATCCAGAAATTGTAAAAATGGCTGAAGAATTGGACCCTGCACCACCAAACATGCGTATCACAGCCTTAAAATGATCAGAGGATGATTTCCGAAGTTGTGTTGTTCAAACAGTTTATATTTGCATATTTTCCTCAAAAAACATACTCCTCTAAAATGGGACCTGCTGTAGCCTTACCATTAATTTTCCTGGAAGGGCTACAAAACTGTGCAGCTAGCACCACTTACTGGCAAAGCTACAGACACAGGCATCGAACAATTTTACTTTGCAAGCTTCTCACACAGAAATGCTGAACACAAATCCTAGTGATAGTGTTTGAATAAAATAAACAAATGTAGGACATAATTTCTCCTTTTCCACGCTGAAAAAAAAAAGGGAGGGGGGGAGGAACTGAAACTCCTCTTTAAAACAACTTCCAAATAGCTTTGAGTAACCACAGTCCTTGAAATATAGTTATAAACTTTGACTCAATACATTATATCTCTGCATGCTGATGGCACATCTACTTTCAGTCCTACCTCTACAGCAATGGACAAAAATTAATAGCCAGTTTGGGAGCAAGGGAGGTGGGTCAGCATCTTTTCTTTCGATACTTCAAAGGAGTGGTGCGTGTCACATAGATGCATACACATATTTTATATATTTGTGTATGTGCTTGTGTTCATCATTTTTAAAACCCCAAGAACTAAGAATCCTATTTTTAAAACTGCATGGAAATCAACCCCATTTTGAGACATTCTGCCCTCTGAGCTCTTTCATGATTGATAAGCTGATGAGTGGCTTCACAGGTACTTGTGGGGTACCTGCCTTCAAAACAATTCATGTTCGTTTTATCATGGCCAAGGGTTTCTCCTTCTTAACAGAGAACATTTACAGCCATGCTCCAAGCTGTCTACTCCTTCAGTACCTGTGATTTATTTGGGAAAGAAAGCATCAGTTCAGAGGCACTGCAGTGACTTTAACACGAAGGTCCCTCTACAGCCCTTTGCTGCATGTCTGGCTTTGTTTTACAAACCCCTTTTCTTCCACCCCATGCTGTCAGAAAAACACGGTAATAGAAAGGAAAAAAGTTCGGGGTTCTGGAAAGCTTTTTCTTAGGACAGAACTTACCTGCATTCTGTAATCTTTTAGGAAGCACCTGTAAATTTTGTTTTAGACCAACGTCCGTAAAGGTGGTCCACAGCCACCTGCTCTGGCTGGACCCCTGCACCCTGATTGTGGCCACCCTGCAGGGCATTAGTCATGGTGCAGTGTCATTATTTTTGCTCTCTAACTGGAATGTGCTTTTTGGTGCCTGATCTCAAATGAATATAAAAAAGTCACATTTTACAGCATTGTCATTTAGAAGGATCATCTTGAAAAAGAAGATTCATTAATTAGTTACACTGGCAGTCTCTCTAATTAGGCATTGCTGAGTACCTTCAGTCTTTGTGATCTTTAGCATTCCTAGCTTGTTATACTTTATTTACATATTTTTTGGACACATACGTAATTCCTAATTAACACTGTAGACCCTACTCCAGTTATTTCAAGATGTCACGTACTGTAGATCTTCAGACATGCTTTCTGGATATCTGCTGAATATAAATTACTCCTCTAATCAGACCAGAAAACCTGCATCCTGCATCCTTTTATTTGGGTACAAGAACACCCACCAGAGACATCCAGGGGAAGGTAATCCAGTTTCCAGAAGGTATCAGTATGGGAGCAAATGAAAGGCACTTACAAAATGAAACCTTTCAAAAGACATTTCTGTCAGGAATTTTAAAAAGTGAATTTGCCTGCAGGGAAATCCTCTGACAGCAGGCTGTCAAAGGCACATCCCACCAGGGTGGTCTGAGGGAGAGAGCCGAACAGCATAGATCGTGTTGGGATTTCAGCAGACTCAGGCAAGGACGGTGTTTCTTAAAGCAGGTGGAAGATAGAAGAGAGGACATTCGTATATCAGACACAAGCCACAACCCCCAAAGAATAAATCTTAGCGAGGCAGTACATGAGGAAGTACAGGGTGCTTCTCTACTTCTGTGGCATACCCTTGTATTGGACTAAGCAGCAATTCAAAGAATCTTCTTTTCTTGAAGCTGTGACCTTCCTTTGCACCAGTTTGGCCAAATTCATTTTTGTTAATGCCTCCACCCTGATATCCAGCTTCTCTCTATTCAATTTCTATTTTTAGAGGCAGCAGAGAGGATATTTTGCAGTGGGCAATACTGTAGAGGACAGAGAATTTGTAAAGATGACAAGAATATTATGTCTCCTCTCTGTCTAGCTTATCTGATCCTACCAAAACTCTGTTTTATCCTTGCTAGATTACTCTGATCTTTTAGCCCCAGTGTTATCCATCAGTGTAGTACTCTCCGGTCTTTACACTTATTGGTAATGGTGATCAATACATAACAATCACAACGTCTTTTTCTAAAAAGTCTGTGCTCTCTGTTTCTCAAGATTTGCTCCTGCTGCTTTCTACAGATTTAACCTCTTATTTAATAGTTTATCTTCCCCTGAGATAAGGCTTGAGCTTATACCTTAAAGCAGCTGGCTACTGCCCTTACCCTAACAGATAATCATATAAATAAAATGGGTGCATATTTCTGTGCCACCTCCACAGCTTACACTGCCCCAGTTCATAAATGCATTATAAAGCCTGATGAACAGTCCCAGGAAAAGCACTTCCTCTTATCCTCAGAACTAGTATAAGGAAAAAGAATGTGATTTAGGTGGGCAATTGATGAATCCTGCCCAGACATTCCTGCAGAACAGAGCTGGATTTGGTAATCTCCTCATTGCTGAAAGAAACGAGGTCCTGATTAGCACAGGTAGGTAATAGAGAGTGCAACACCCCCCTCAGGTTACTGGGATCAGTCATCACCATGGGGGCTGCAGTACTCCACAACTCACTATGGTGAGTCTGCTCTCTCTCTGACTTTTTAGCCACAAAATATAGCTCTTTACTGCACAAAATATTTTAAATTGTGTAAAAAAAAGTTAGGCTCAGGCTTCTCACATACACACAGAGCTGCACCTGGCAGTTGCTTGGCAGAGGAGGAAACAGTGGCTTAGTATATGAGAGCTGTAGGGAAGGGGCCATTCTTTTATCTTAGTCTTTCTGCAGCATCCTGCATTGGGAAGCCTGGTCTGTGAGTGCAATGATAACACAAATATGTAAATAATGGTGACAGGAGCAATAAGGATATTTCTTTTCTCTGGTGCATGGAGACGTGAGGTTTTGGCAGCTGACACTACTGCCTGCAGTGGAAACTGCTTCTCCAGCTTGGTTTGGCACTGTGAAACCAAAGCCAGGTCTTGTTTGAATCAGACACATCTCTTCTCAGAAACTGAAAAATCTGGGCTGACAAAAACTGAATGTTAGAGTTGAGCACTTGTGCTCAGCAATTGTCTGTCTCTAGGAGGAGATAGGTGCTGATCTTGGCTTAAATTTCTTCACTGAGGGGAAAAGTTTTCACATCCTTAAAGCCTTTGCTTCAACAAGGTGCAAATTTGTCCCTCTGCATGTCCTTCCCAACAGAGAAGGGACTGCCACAACTTCTGTACTTTCTGGAGGCAGACATGATGTCTTGTAAGAGACTTCACCTGATAAAAGACAAAGACAGGGGAGGAAGAAGGGCAGGTCACTGATGACTGACCTGATTGCCCCTGTGCTGCAGTGTGTAGCTCTGCAGTGTGGGAGGACAGACGGTGTTGATTTCAGCAGAGCTTTCAACATTCTGCACCATAGGCAGTAACTTTGTAGCCAGGTAAGAAGGATATGGACGAGACAGATGGACAAGAAGGGACATAAAAATTGGCCAGGCTATTGAACTTGAAGGACAGTGGCTTCTGTCTACCCAGGAGCCAATCCCAGGTGGTGATCCTTGGGTATCGATACTGGGGCTGGTATTTCATGATGCCTTCATCGGTGACCTAACTGCTGGGAGGGGATGCACTCTCGGTAAGGTAACACTGAATTAGGGGGCAGGTGGGTATGCAGAAGGGCAGGGAGGACATTCCGAGCAGCCCAAATAAGTATGGACTAACTGGAAGAAGTGCAGCTCAGGGCCACCGAGGTGGTTAAGGATCAGGAGCACACAATTTGAGAGAGAAGTACGAGGAAACAGATTTAGTTTAGCCTTGAGAGAAGGAAGTGGACCAAGGTGGGCTGCACTGCTGTTGTACCCTGTTTGAAGTTCTGACTTCCAGTACCGCAGAGAAGACAAATCCAAGCTCTTTACAGTGACGTACGGTCAGCTAGAAAATGTTGCAGCACGGAGAATGACAGATTGTCACAAGGAAAGAAATATTTACAGTGAGAGCGGTTACACACCAGAAAAGGATGTCCAAATTGGTTTGGAGTCTCCACTTGTGGAGATGTGCAAGGCTCAGCTGGGCAAGGCTCTGAGCAACCTGCTCTCCTTCGACACTTGCCCCACTTGGAGACATCCATAGGTCCCTTCCAACCTAAATCACTATGTGATTCTATGGTTTTTTTGAACTGATTTCCCCTTCCATTAGAAATAATTATTTAATCAAATGATAGGACCAGCCTGTTGCATCTCAGTATTGGATGTACTTTACAGGGCAAAGCCAGACTAAAGGAATACAGAGGTTGTACAGCCAGGCTTTCACACAACTTCATCTCATGGTAAAGAGTACCACTATATCTTAGTCACCTGTAAGTGCCTCTAAACACAAACCTGCATAAAAATAATATACGACAGTGAATTTCAGAAGACAGCTTCTCCCCGTAAAATCTGCACATGACACATTGTCACAAGAGTTATATACAAATATGATAGTAAACCTTTTTTCAGACTGATAAACTACACCAGTAGCCCTGTAGAGCTGAAGTATTCTTCAGTTGGTTATCAGCATCCTACAATCTTGGGAAAACTCAGCTGATACTAAATATGTCATACTGCAATATATAAAGCCCAGCTCCTCATCTTGTCTTTACATTATAGTGCTCAAAATTGTCAATGAATGAGAAGACCATTGGAAAAATTAACTGGCTGTATCAAGATGAGACCCATTATTTTAAGAGAGTTGCATATTTTAGAACACACTCTAACAGAGTTACTCAGAGAAAAGGCTTTTCTGATCCCAGGAGCCCAGGCTTCCACAGGCAGCGTGGCTGCCCAGGTCTGCACTAGTGACACTGGTCAGTGACACAATGCTGCCTATTGGTTTTCCTTAAGGAAAATTAAGTCAGTGACATAGGGTCAAATTCCTTCAAGTGAAGATGTAGTTGAACTACAACTGTCTGCAGGAATCCCATTTCTCTGACATTTATTTTCTTAGAAGGGTTTCCCTTGATTACTTGTTCATCTATAGTGAAAGAAGAGATTTCCCCAGAGAAATGTAGGTTCTCTAGGGGGGTGGGTTTTCTCCCCTCAAATCCTGGTAGAGAGCAAATTCTTCATAGCTCTGTAGACACCCGTTTAAGGGTATTGCTCTGCAGAAAGAGACCCAGTCTATCTTCCTCAAAGGGCAAGAGCCACTTTCCCAGAGATTTGTTTAAGCTACCTGTAAAATAAACATGACTTTAAACTGTCAGCGCTATAGGTACTAAATCAAGAAAGAGGACAGCCATTGCTAGGAAAAGAGATTTTACAGTCTATGAAAATATTGCCTGTAGCAGGAAACAGAATGTGTTGCTTAATTGCTGTGCTCTCAGCTCCCTGCTCGTCCCGCTGCCAGCTGCCTGCTGCACCCAGCACAGTGCCCTGTCCCTGCCGTGAGCACTGTGCTCCTCCACCACGGCCTGAAACATCACCACACTTTCAAAATAGGATGCAGGATGACAGCGCAGTTGGTCTTGATCAAATCTTCTGGGATGCGTGTTGTCTGTGGTAGAAGAGAGGGTGAACACGAGTGCAGCTGTTGCCACAGGGGCACAGTGATGAATTCCCATACTGCTATAAACATCTCAGGCACCAGGGGCAATTGGGAGAGGTGGCTCCAAGGGAAGGAATGCATTTACTGTCTGAAATGCAGTATGAAGCAATATGGTCAGAGAAGCTAGTGGCCTAATCACATTAGTGCGTGCTAGAGCTGCTGGGGAGTTATTTAAAATGACTTGAGATTGCAGCTGAGAAAAGCAGCTCTGGCAGAGTAGCCTGAGGAAGAAACTGTGTGTCATGGCTGTCAACCTTCTCCTCTTACACCAGGTGAAAAATAGAAAAAACCACCCTGAAATAAGCACAGCCACCAGGAGCATGTCTCTGCAGGACAAATGTGACCTAGGTGCCACCGCTGGTGTGGTGACCAGCCACCTTCACCCTCCACTGTCAGGAGGACAGGGCTGGGAGAGGCAGAGATTGGCAGGAGCTGCTGCCAGCTAGAAACCCCCCCAGCCTCCAGACTCTGGTGCCTGAACAATATGGATACGGAGGGGACACATCCCTAGGGAACACTCCATCACGTCATGGAAAAGGACCAGGATTTCTAGGTCCCAATCTAATATACCTGTGACCCAGGGCAGACTGTCAGAGTTTCCTCTGGGCCCTGGTTGCTCTGTTTCTGAAGTAGAGGTGACAGTATTTTTGACATATGATGCTAAACTTCTATGCGAGTGTAACAGCTTGGAGATACTCAGATGGGAGGGGAAAGAAATATATTATTTTTACTAGACTTCAATTCCATTGTAAAGACCTTCAATAACAGGCAGCAAGAAAGTAAAACCAAGAATATTTGCTTTCTAGACCTTACCTTGCAGAGCAATTTTGCTTCCTACCAGTGCTGGCACCTGCGAATGCGTACTAGCCAAGGAAGGCCAACTGGGAATGCCCTAAACCAGTCAGGAAATCTGGATTGGTCCTGCTTGTTCCCTTGAGCATCTGAAGACACATGCAACCCTGTATTTTTATTGAGATGTGATAGAATTGGTAAATCATGTGCAAATTATTTACCTATTATTTTTACTAATAAAATTTCAGAGCTCCACACACATACACAAAAGGGGGTGTAGCACCTTCTCAGGTTGCTCTCTAGTGCTTAAATAACAACATGTAACTTAACAGAAGACTAAAGCATCCCTAACCATCCAACATTAAAAAAAAAGACTAGACTATACTGTAATGTACTATACTATACAAAACTATATTACACTATACTACACCATACCATACCATACCATACCATACCATACCATACCATACCATACCATACCATACCATACCATACCATACCATACCATACCATACCATACCATACCATACCAAAAAATGTATATTAGCTTTCATGCTGCTGTGGTCTGCAAGGGCATCATGATGTGGCCAGCCTGAGGGAGCAGGGGGCCCTGGGCTCTGCCAGTATAATGTGGTATTTCTGGTGGTGCGTATTTGTCTGTTTTACAACACTCTCAGTGCATAACTTCTTTCAGGCTCTGTAAATCCCTGATGGTTGTGAAAACAGAGGAGAGACTAGAATTATTTATACACAGAGATATTATTAGGAGCAAAAATTAATGAGAACAACACTATGGGTAGGAAAGATGAGACTGAAGGAGTAGTTCCTGCCATGGGGACCTGATTTAACTGTACCTCTTCCAGAGTGACTCCCCCAGTGTGTGCACTGGCAATTTCAACCCTCAAGACAACGGAAACTTAACCAGACAGTGAGAAATCCTGGAATTTTTTTTTTTTTTATGCAATGTTTCCCTCTTGCTGGGAAATGATATCTAAGCCTCCTGGGCACAAATGCCCCCATGCCCTAGAGCAGTGGCAGAGATGGCCAGCGGCACCCATATGTCTTCTCTGTGACTGCCTCCAGCCTGCTGGGAGATAGGCTGTGATGGAAGAGGAGTCAGCATTTAAAGATAACCCCTGTCAGTCGGTGCATTACTAGGCAAGCTGAGAGATCAAGTCACCATGGATGCACTTTTCAGACTGAAAACTGTTCCTTGGTTACTTCCCAAGAAAACTGTATTCCTCACAGGACCTCCAGTAGTCACAGGATGCTTCTCAGATTGAAAGGGGGTTATTTCAATTCCAATGTGATACTTGGGGCTACTAGAAAGAAGGATGAAATAAAGTGTGGCACTGTACCCCCTCTTACTGGTCACTTCCTGCCCTCTCTATGGGGTCTCCCTCCTTCCCTTGCCCCTAGTCATGGCCACACCTCGAGTTCTCCCTATTGGTTCCTGTATCCCAACTCCGCCC
>VZRR01008713.1:0-87406 GCA_013398015.1 Oreocharis arfaki | reverse complement strand
TTTGGGGAGGCAGCATGGAATAAAGACCTTTGCAGTGCCATGGAGGAGAGCCTTCTCACCTCCTTTGCCATCACTGAAGTTGCAGGCTGGCAGCCGGAGCAGCGGTGCGGGGAGTCCGAGATGGACTGCAGGAGGGCAGAGAATCCCTGTCTTGTCCCAAGAAGCCCCCACTGCGCTCCCAGGGAAAGCTGCAGCAGCTAAGCAACACCCAGCACTGCAACAATAAGAGTATGAAATACATTTTTCCTCGTTACTCAGTAATAATGATGAACCAGTTCAATGTCCAGAGAATCCCAAAGAAAAGGCAACATACGAAAAGGCTGACCACTGCTTTTCATGGAAGTTCATACCAGGTTCCTGTGCTGGGCACTGCTCCTCGCCGGGCAGGGATGTGGTGTCCTGCAGGGGACAAGCATCTCACCTTGGCACGCTCTGCCAGGGCTAACTTGACGTGACATGAAGAGCCTTTCATTTCTCAGTAGCACCATGTGCACACCATTGTTTACACTTTTAAGATGCCATCAAATACTGGGAAGCACTTCTGCAGCTGGGTAATTGAATTTAGAGCAACCCATTCCTGAATGGAAAATTAATAACTTGGCAAGACTTTACTTTTGTTAACTCTTTCATTAACATTCAAGAAACAATCCTCTCAAATTTTATGAAATAAAGAAATCTCTTAGGACTTACAAGAATTATGTCACTTGTGCATCTTCCCAGTTCGTATACATATCACACTCACATCTATGTTTCATATCCAGCATGTTTGTCCTAGAAATGTCCTAAAACACCTGCCTTTAAGACAAACAATACCACTCACAGTGAGCACTGTCTGCAGAAAGCACAGACACCATCCAGCCTGGATAATTTCAACATAAGCTGACCATATAGAAGTTCACACACAAAAAAAAATTGTGGTTCGTGTTGCATTAATGGGTGAAGTGGGTTAATATGCCTGGCTTGGCATTAACAGAATAGCTCTGTTGCCATTGCTCTCATTAATGCAGCAGCAGGGAAGCTGCTTTCCATCACAACATCTCTTCAGCATCTCAGATGAGCCATGTGTGTGTAAAACAAAAAAGCCAAAACCCTCACAGGTCTTACCTCAGAAGAAATTTTGTGGAAACTTTAGGAGTTTTCTACTGGAAAAATTGTTTAAAGCTCTTATCTCAGCATTCAGATAGGTCGTACAGTCTTGCTGAGCATAATTTTTTTGTCTACTCTGTATGGCTAGAGCTGAGTAGTAAAGGTACATGGCAAATAAGTAGAAATATGTATAAGGGTAGTAAAAAAAATAAATTGCTTGATTCGCTCTCTTGGAATTTATTTCCAACATTTACAGCAAACTGAATAATCAAGTGAGTAAAGCTGTTCTTCAGACTTAGTATAAATTCTGCACTAATCTGATTACAGAAATAATTCTTTTTCAGGGGAAAGTAATATGTTGACTGAGATATAAAGCCTGAATATACTGGAAAACAGAAACCTAGCACAAGAAAGCATATATCTGTGCTACAGATTAATTACAGAGAAACACAAAACAGAAAAAAAACACTTTCCCTTTCTGGAAAAAAACCCCAAACATGCAAACTGAGCATGAAATGGGAGTAATCCTGTTTGCTGAGAAGTAACACAGCAGGAGCTCCAGAGAAAGTGGTTGGCATGGTTGTCTTCACCAAGTGATCATGCAGCCAGGGATGCCTTGCACCACCCTGTGCATGTCACCCTGCTGTAGCAAGATTGCCTCTTATGGCTTCAGCAGTGATAAAAGAGAACTGTTCAGCAGTTTTTGTTTGTAGGATTTCATCTCCTTTAGAGTTGGGATTTTTGATGGGGTTTTTTTGTACTGCTGTTTTAAGAAACCTCAGACATCATGAAAAATGCCTTCAGGAACATGGATTTGGAGTGAAAACTCCACAGGGCAGCAGTTGGGTAAGGGGAGAGGTGTCATTTCTCTCAGCTGGGAAGCTTCCGTCCTGGTGTGAATAGTGCCCTTTGGCTTCAGGCACAAAGTCAGACCCTGCTGGTGGCCCTCAACTGAGGGCATGAAGCCAGACTCCATTGGATGCCTTTTCTGCAGATCCCACACTGCCTTGTGGGCAAACAGGTCCACATGCTCTGGAGGATGCCATGCCTTGAACTGCACACACATCCGTCCCCAATCTTCTGACCTGAGTTTTTTGTTCATCACCTTGCACTTGGTCCCTGAATAGTTTTGGGCAGCAGCAGCACCTTCACAGTTTGAACCTGCCATTGGCACAGGCTGGGCAGTGAAAGAAAGAAACAGGAACAGCTTTGAAAATGCCAGCATGGGTGGACCATACCTTCTGGTCTGGTGGGCAAAAGAATGAGCCTGCTTCCTGGGACTCTTTATTCAGAGCTTTCTTCAGTCTTATACTTACTGCATTTTCTATCGATTTCAGCATGTATACATGAATACTCTGCTCACCCTTAATTGCAGTTATTTTCAGTCCCTCTGATGTTGCAGATCAAAAAGCTCTGTTTGTAGGCTAGAAATTGCTACAATGGTGTGGGGGTGTGTAACAAAAGTCCAACCCAGGAGAGTTCAGCAAGGCCTGATGTGTCTCATACCCCCGACTCAAGCATTGTACAGAGCACAGCTCAGCTATGATATATGCCAGGAAACAGTCCTCAGACACCTACCAAGAGTGCATCACAGACAAAAGACTGGGAAATGTGCAAATCAAATCAGAAAGAGGATAGCTCAGATCGCAGATCTGCCAGATGACAGGAAGGCAGCCGAGCTGATGGCAACATACACGTTAAAACCTCAACCCAGTTAGATGTTGATAGACATGGAGCAATCTCCAGAGAAACTGAAATGGTTGGATGGATGTCAGCATCACTTTGAGAGTCCCAGTCTCACTACTGATTTTTTTTTTGCAGCCCAGAAAAAGAGAAGAAAATAATACAGTGAAGTAGAGGAGACTGCATTCATTAAAGCATTTCTATATCTGCTCTGCATTTTTCAGACCTCAAGGAAATCTCTGTCAGGGAAATTTGAGACTTTTGGAAAGTGTATCTGATATAATGGTGGAAAAGAGCCCGCAATTTCACAGTAAGGCAGGATCTGATAATCTTGTACTAAATGTGATTTAACTTAAATTATCTCATTAAATGCTCTTCTTATTATTGCCCATTGTTGAGCAGCAGTAGATGTCTGGGGCACTGCTGTATGGTTCCCCATGAAAAACTCAGTGATGTGGAAAATCTGTGTATTTTTTTAGTGTAATATCTTTTAATGACACATTTACCGTGGTCCTTGAGTACAGGATCACAGCATATGAACCAGGCTTGTTTGCCTGCTTGCTTGCTTCTTTCCTTCCATCCCAGCATTTTCCTGCCTGGCAGGGATCATGCCAGCCTGAGGAACTGACTCTGGTTGCAAACCTTCTTTAGAAATATGATTCACAGCTGTTGGGAATCTATATTAACAAAAATAAGCACCCCCAGCATGACTTTCCAAAGCATTTAGACCTTTGCATACCTGTCGAGGAAGTGAACTGTAGTTTATCCTAAATTCAAATGCTCTCTAAAACTTTGAGAAGACTTGACATTAAATAAACACACCTTGGGTTTCAGTGAAACCTGATAGACAGTCATCCATTAAACATGCTTGTAAAATGCTTTCCTATATATAACTGAATCTCCTAAAGGTTATTTAAACTGTGCTTAATTAATTTCCAGTTTTGTTGATCTCTCCAATACAAAGGCAATGTCTGTTCATGACTAGGAACCATAATAGGGGCTTATTTCAAAGTCTCAGGGTTTTCTTATGTCTTTCGTGTTATTCAGAATCTCTCTGTTGTGAGTGGGATTAAACTACACCTGAACTGTGCAAGAGAATACACTGCAATGAAAGAAATCAATGTCTCACTCTAAAAAAGTTTAAAACCTGTTTGGAGCCAGGTAGCATCTGCCCAAGGCCCCATTTTATTCTGCCTTGTACCTGTTCACCCAAAGCACAGACAAGCAGAGCAAACTGGGAAGCACTCAACAGCTGCAGCAGGGATGTGCCCCCCTTGGGTGGGCCACCACCCCTCTCTTCACAAGCTTCAATGCACAGCAGGATGTGGTGAGTTTGAAGAGCACCTGCAGGAAGGATGAAGATGGAATTTGTGGTTTATATCTGTTGCCTTTAGTCCTGCTTGGGGCTGGCTCCCCAGGAAAATCCCTGTCCCAGGCCCTGCTGTTCATCCCATTGGAGTGCTCAGCAAGGTGATGGCAGCACATGTAGCCCTGGTGTTTTGCAGGGCTCCCTGATGTGGTTTGCAGGGTGAGCAGGAGAGGACACAGGGCTGTGAAATCCAGCCTGGCATCTGTCTGAGTCAGCTCCCAAGGGAAGGACAAAGGAGTCTCTTCCACTATTCTCCAAAAGTGGCCACCAGACTTCATCTGTAAGAGGCGCGGCTGTTTGGGCCTCAAAAATCACATGCTGGCAGGGGCCAAAGATGGAAAGTGAGCTGAGCCCTATTGCATGTTGGAAAGGAGGCTTCAGTGCCTTGAAGGGACCTGTCCCCCAAACTGAAAGCTTGATGCACCTGACCTAACACAGGTGTTTCAAGTCCTAGTCAAAGTCTGATGGGCAGCTCTTCTCCCACATAATTCTGCTCTACCATCCATCAAACCACCTCCCATGTTCTGGTGTATGCAAGAGATGCAAGGGTTCTCTTGATAGGTTTATTTATATTTATATTTCTTTATAAGCAGGCCAGAAAATTGAAAAAAAACAGCAGCTACAAAATCCCATGACAGTAAGGGAGCAAAACAATTCATCACATTATGTTTTTACATTTATAGATCTCCACAATAATATCAAAAAGAGGAAAGATAAAAAGCAGTTCATATAATTCATCTGTTAATAGCCCACATATTCCAGAAAGGGAAAAAAAAGAGAGAGGATAACATTGCCAGAGAACAGACGTGAAAAGTTGAGGTAGATCAAGTTGCTGGCAATCATCAAACACAAACAAAACACCATAGAAACTTGTATTTAAAGAAGAATCAAACAACAATAAAGAATGTTAATGAAAACCAGGTAGGCATTTCATTTCCCTAGATGAAAAGTGCTTTTCAAATGTGTTTGTCCTCAGATAAAAAGAAGCAAGAGAGTGCAGAGGAGTGGTGTCCTTGCAAAACCCCAGCCGAGCTCCGACTGCAGCGTTGGCTCCTGGGATGGCCTCTGAAGTTAAGCAGGACAGGGGGCTGAATTCTGCCTCCTTTCTCATCTTTGCCTGTACCTTTTGCTCACATTCTTTTGTATGTGTAAGTCCCAGGAAGCACCAATGGAGAAAACCAGAAGTATGTAAACTTGCTGCTAAGTCATCAGGACTACCTCTGCTCGTCTCATCTTCGGCAACCTGATTGTGCAGGGCTGTGTCCAAACCGTTGTCATTGCTATTCATCTCACAGCTGCGCTTCAGAACTTTCACCTGCAAATGGGATTACAAATGCAATCATTAGTACAGATTCCCCAAGAAGCTTTCACAGTATCACAATTAGATTTCCCATTCTACCAGCATCTAAATCAATATGATATGATTAGTTACTCTTGTGGATTACATGCTGCTGTACAAAACCTTCACACACAGAAATCTGAGTAATTTAATCAGGCAGTAATGGATTCTGGGAATGCTCCCACTGTCTAGAAACTTAAAATCATTCTGTCTCTATAATAATTTGCCATTATGCACCTGAAGCTAAATTGCCTGACATACCTGACAGTGGACAGCAGTGATTAAAACAGGTCACATCTCATCAGCCAAAGTGGCAACTCCCTCTGAATCCACTTTGAAAACTGAATTTGAGGGAGGAAAAAAAAACCCAAAACACCTTTACTTGTTTTTCTTGGGCTATAACTTAGGTTTTAAACTGTCTCTTTAAATACATCTATGTATATATTTGTGTGTATATGTGTGAGAGAGAGAAAGACAGTGTAAGTGGTATCCATTTCTCATCATTTTAGTCAAGGTGAGAGGAATATATAAACTAATGCTTCTGGGGAAATGCAGCAGACCAAGGCAGAAATGAGCACATCATTTTATTTCTCTGAAGGAGCTCAGCACTGCTGAGCAAGATACTGCGAAGGAGGAACTTTTCTGGAAGGGTCTTGAAAGAAGAGTCCTTGGCTGCCATTGTCAGCAGCTCACAGGAGAGAGCAATGCTGTGCAAAGGAATCTGAGCTGCTGATAGCAGCTGTTCAGAAAAGGATTTGCACCTCATGTTTCCCCAGCTTGGATAAACAGCTCAGCCCCACACCTCTGAGCTGCAGCAGCTCTCCTCTGCAGCCATCCTGGCATTGCAAACAGCCCTGAAAAACAAACCACCCTGCTCAGTGCTGCAAGGGCGGCTGATGGTGGCGAGGGGAAAACACACAAACCCATGCATGGAGAAACAGCTACAGATTCATTTGAAAAACTGGGCTTGCATATTTCTAGGCAGAAAATACTCAGAAATGTGCTGCTGTTTCTCTCTTATCCTACCAATGTGCAACAGCTTATGCCTATGAAGTACAAGCCGTTATATTACTGTCGAGGACATTCCTTTTTTTTACGGCACAGTTGCACTGAAATAGTCCTGGCCCATAGTGCCTGGGGACTCCTGCTTTTGAGGAGGATTTTTCCTATGGTAGATTGATATTTCAAAAAGCCAGTTGGCAAGAAAAGAAAGAAAAATAGCTATCCATGGAAACTTTTCTAAGCAATAATCGCCAGTGAACTCTGCCCTCATTATAAAACTCTACATAGCCTGACATAAAAAAGCCCCATGATGCACATACACTTTTCACCTCTGTATTCCCCATAATAGTCTTGGCTATGTTACTCTGTTCAGATACGCTGACCAGTGGCAGTGTTACTCTACATCTTTTTAAGGGTAAGGTGTGGTCTATGTGCTGAGCCAGGCGTGGAGTGTGCCAGGGCTGCTCTGTGCCCAGAGGCACCACAGCACCGGCAGCACCACACGTTGTGGCGCTGCCAACAAAACCCGCCTGGCACTGCTGGGCACATTAGTCCACCTGACAAGAGGCTGTTCGACAAATCTCTTCTTAATTCTTTATTGGAAGGGCTGAAGGAAATCTGTGGAGGTCATCAACCAAAGGAATTGGTGCTGGTGGCATTTGGGCAGGAGGACGAGGGTGCTGGCAAGCACCCGGAGATGGCCACTCATTCACCCATGCTGTGCAGCCCACAGTCCACCACTGACAGGAAGGGCTGACATTTACTGCAGGCTGGAGATAGGACCACTGAATTACCATTAATAAACAATAAAGCTATTAAGGCATATTAAAGCTTGGCAATGAACTTGTCAAAATAGATGATCTATAAATCAATATAAACAGCAGTGACAGGCAGTAATTGAATTCCAGTGGTCCCTCATAACATGCTAAATATGAAGGGACATGAAATGCTGAAAATAAAGTATGAAAGCTGAAAAAATGATAGCATTAACGTTCTCCTGGTGAAACAGGGCATCACTTTAGCCCTTAATGGGGATCAAACTGTGAATACGTATTGACTTCTTCTTTTAAAACAAGAAAATGGCCACATATATCTGAGACTTCCCAATTTAGAAATGGCTGCTCAAAAAGTTCACAGCCGTGCTGGATGTCACTGCCACAGAGCAGCAGATAGAGCCCTCCTCCAATGGGTTCATTAGCAGGACTTCTTGCTTTACTTGGGTAGGAAGAAGGATGGGGTTTGTACAATCCAGAAAGCCTCTGAAGTTGATTCATCCGTTTTCATCTTCCATAAAGGACCAGCAAAAGCCCATTGGGCAGGAGAAGTTAATGGTAGCATGCTGCCAGGCTCGGGTGGCTACATATCTTTCAAATTCAAATATAACAAGCCAGGCCTCAAATATCCGCAGAGATCGAGACAATCAGGACAGAAAGAAATTGGTGAAGTCGCAGCAAGCCTTTTAACATAGATTCAAGTGACAGCAAATAAATCATGACAGCTTCTGTGGATGGAACCAGGGCCTCATTCTTTATTTTTTTTCTTGATGTGCTCCACTCAGTGAAGCCTTTCTTAGATGATTTTCTCAATTAAGCCGTATGCCACTGGAGTTCAGAAAATGCTGAAATGGAGGGTTCAGACATTTTACCGAGGATTATTTTCTCTGTGCCACCTCACTCATGGGCAGAGAGCACCTGTATTCTAAAGTCATGGGAGATATTTTCATTTCAAGGGTGTCTCTGGGCACAGAGAGGAAAAGCTAGAAAAGGCTTATATAAATGAGTGTCCACATATGAGTGGTGGCCTGCTAATAAGGTCTTGAGTGGTTAAGAGCAGCAGAGATGGGACAGGGACGGGTCACCAGTGCAGAATCAGTGCAATAGCCACAGAGCAGTGGGTGTGCCTGGCTTGGCTGCCACCACTGGGCTAAAACTGCTGCATGGATAAAGCCCCTATTTAACAAGAAGTAGAACTTCTTTAGGGCCACTCTGCATCATTGTGTCTTGGAAACAGCCCGTGTTTAGAAGAGAGACAGGTAGGGCGAGGCATTTTCTGAGAGTTACTCTATTGTGACACAAAATTTAAAATTAAAATGGAAAAAATTGTAAGAAACAGATCAAGGAGGCAGCACTTTTTCCTTTTAAATATAATTTACCTTTTAAGGTCAGCCAAGATTCATCTGACCTATCTGATGTGCATTCTGTCTTCAGATTTGCTGAGTGTGTACTGATATAACATGAAAGCTTAAGGAAACCCATGATAGAATGTGTAAAACCTTTAGAGCTGATCCGTAGAAATGTAAGACATGCATCATCCATACCTTGCATGGAGACTGGTGAAGCAGGTCTCAAACAAAACAATTTTGCCTGTGGGGATGTTGAGGGTGCCAGTATTCAGCATCCTTGCTGACTCTTGTACACCATTTCCTCCCATCCCGTTCTAAACTCTTTAATCAGGACCTGTGTGTTACCTTCCTGTGCCTTTAAACCTGCAGGAGCTGGGAAACATGGTGTGCACTCATAGTACTGGCTTTAACCAACAAGACAGCTCTGACATTGTCCACTGAAATAGGTAAACTTGCCTTGACTTTTCCCTGAATTTGCATCATCCTTAATTTTTTTTTACATGGAGATTTTTTACTGTCATTTAAAATATAAGAATTTAGTCAACTGAATGCAATGCTGATTAGCTCAGCATTTTAATTGTGCTTCATGAACACCTACTGCTTGGATGTTACAGCTCTCCAAATTCCCATTACACTATTAATCTAGGTTTTATGATACTTCAGAACTGAAGTATCAAAAAACTATGATGTAAGTGGAAGAACTCACAGTGGCAATTTACCAAAGAGCTCGTAGGGGTTATTATGAAAGCAACAAAAAACTAAAGCAAGTGAGCCTGTTTGCAAAATCCAGAGAGTCTGCTGACCTGTGAGAACAAGTAAAAACCAGATATGACCTGGCAATAGCGGGCTTTTCAACACTGCCTACAGCATGCTACCATGCTGGGTTCAGGGCTAGGTACTTGTTCTTCAGTGTAGATGGAAGAAATCCAGCCCTCTCCACCCAGATTTCCTTTCTCCAGCACCTGCGGGGGAAGAAAAGCAGCCTGGTGTGATTGTGTTAACACACTATTCACATTTCCATTTGTTGTTTTCTCAGTCACTACGCTCAGAGAAGGGTTTTGTACCGTAAGAGAAACCTTTACTCCCCAAATATTTACACCTCAGGGATATTACAACCTAAGCATCTCAGTCACTGCTGTGTTTGGTTCTTGTGGAGTGTAATTGTGCTAGACCTGTTGTGCTCAAGCAAGGCAGGACACAAACCTGCTCTGCAGAGTCAGGGAGCAGAGAATTGCTCCACTCACCTTGCACTGCTGTGCACAAGCTCCCTGTCCATGTGTCCTCTGCAGCTGTCCATATCTGGGGCCAGGAAAGAGGCACTGTAGAAAGAAAAATGGCTTAAAATAAAGTGACCAATGTTCAAAGGAAGTCTTACGAGGAAATGTGATAAATCTGCCTGTGCTTCATCTGTACTTAGAGGAAAACCAAGAAACAAGTTATTTTTCACAGGAATGCACCACCTCATTTTCTTATGAAATGATCATCTCCTTACAGGGTTCTAGAAAGGGATTTCCCTGGGGGATCTTGGTAGTGAGAAAGGCACTACCTTTCGGAACATTTCCAGAAGCTGTAGTTCCCCAGGCAGAGCAAGAGCTTTCTTCTTCTCAGCCCCAAACCAAGTCCTAACCCATTTGTGACCCTTACTCTATACCTATCCCTAATCCTAACCCTTCTCTAGCCCTATTACTAGAGGAAAAGAAAGACTGCTTTTTAAATTTTTTTTTCTAATGTGAGTCTGGGAGAGCTTCCCAACCCATATTTAGGGTTAGGGTTGAAAAAGAAATGTCAGTACACTCGTGGCAGTGAGAATGAAATGGGGTTGCATAGGGGAAGCAGAGACTTCAGAGATGGTAGCTGTGAGAAGTATTTGATATGGGTAACAGCCAGAGGAAAACTGCCAATGGTTCAGCCACAGCTGGTTTAGGGATAATATTAAGTTTAGGGTTAACAGAAGAGTAAAGTTCAGAGTTTTATTTGCAGTGGGGCTGAAAAAGAGCAGCAAAAACAGATCAAAGAATGAAGCAGCAAAATATTTCAGGTTCATCTGTCACACTAATCCTCACCAGCTACTAGTGAGGTGGTGAGGAATGAGTGACGCATTGCTTAGATGCACCTCTGAATCCAGTGATGCCTCCTGGCAGAGCAAAACACCTCCCAGGGGCCAAGTGCCCTTTCTCCAGCACTGGCCAACATGCAAAGGACTGAGATTAAGAAAAAAATGTAGTTTTCTTTCAGTACTGTTTAAAGACTGATTATTCACAAACTGTACTCTCTCTAATTTCTGACCAACAGCCAGCACTAGATCTGGCTCCTGAGTCAAAACCACCATGTTCTTGAAAATACAATACCAAAAAAGATGTTTTGCTCAAAGTGCCTAAAATGGAGCCTGACAAAAGGAAAATAGGAGCAACCCAGACACAAACTGTGCTGAAACACATTTCTGGTTGTCCCTAGGCTCATTATTTTTCTCTTGTTTAAGAATAGCAGTGTTTAGTGTCACCAGTCTCTGTAGGCTGCCTGCTACTGCTCATCTGCCCAGGTGCAAAAGGGTGGCACAAGGCTGCTTTCACTGTCTCCATGGCTGCTCCTGCATATCAAAGATCCACTGACAAAAGCAAGATGTTTGATTCTTGCCAGTAGAAAGCATTTGCCATCTTATTGTTCCCTGGACATGAGGACAAATAGCTATTTACTGTGAGCCGCAGACTCACTGCAAGAAATTAAATGCCTTTGGTGGTTATGAATGTAAATACACATATCTTCCTGAGATGAGACTCACAGATTCCAGGAATTGCTTCCTGCTTTACATTTTGGGTGAGTAGTCAACTCTGAGCTTGAAAAACATACAGCTTGAAGAGCATCCTTCCCTTCCTCTCCGTGATTACTAGGCAAGGGATGGGGAAAGCAGGCTGAGTCCAGCTGTGGCAAAACCCTTGGGAGGATGTGCAAAGCCATCTTTTTCATTACGTAATCCCTCTGCAAGCCCTTTGCCATTAAAATATGATTAAAAGCAGTGGCCGGGAGGAGTTCACCTTTAGAAAATGACACTTACAAGAAATCACTTCCCAAACACATGCTTGCCTGAGTCCCTGAGATGAAGAAGAGGTTTGATGGATAAGAAGGCAATATTAAAATGTCTCCTCATGAAAGAAAACAGAATGAGAGCAATCATCAGAATTTATCAGCCTGAGACGAGCAGAGTGTTTTCTTGGCACTGAAGGGACCCAATACACTAAATCAAAACCAGAGCACAGGATCACAAAAGAAAGAGACAGATGTTTCTGCCATACAAATACCACATAAATGAACTTTTTGGAAAGGGGATCCTATTTAAGTGCACACCATAGTGACATCTGAGAAAGACATAACCAAACAAAGCAGAGCATGAAGTTGGTATGAGCACTGAAACTGCAGCAATTTTTGAAGGGTAATGACCCATCTGCCAACCATGCTTGGGGGTTATGGCTTTGATATTTTGGATCTTTTTCTTTGCAAAGCCCCAATAACCTCCTCTTAACACATGAATCAACACCCATATATTTACAAATCACACATTTTTAATTCATTCAGGCCAAAATGTTGTCCAGACTCATCAAAATCCTGCCTCCTGAGGGCAACAGGAGCTTCCTGGTGAAAACAGGAGTGAGCTGTGGTTCAAGGTGAGCTGTGTCCCAGGAAGATACTGCTATATCCATGACACATCACAGGGCACAGCAGCAATAGAACATTGCCACAGTTCCAGAAAATGCTCAGAAAATAAGCAGTGCCCTGAGAAAGCCAGGCAGAACACCTCTCTTTTGATAATACACCAAATAGAAAAGCACAACTGTAAACTTCCTTTTTTGAAGATAAATTGAGTCTTAAATGAAATCAGACTTGAGCCCAAACATGACTTTTTCATGGCTGCTGAATTTAAAATATAAAACATGACTTCGGTTTCCTAACAAAGAGATACAGACTATGTAGGTCTTCCTTGAATATAGAGGGGCAGAAAGGAATAATGCAAAGACCAAGGCTTTGCAACAGCAGCCTGGGTGAAATACACGTGGGAAGAATGGCTTAGCAGCTCTTCATGTTAGAATGAGCTCTAAGAGCATGCAGGCATCACTGGAGGAGGTCAGATGCAAACCTCTCCTTGGGAAAGGGTGAGCTGACATCATAGCCATCTGTGTTAACCCCTGGCACTGATTAGTCTATTCCCCACTCCCTGGAAAAGCAGTCTGCAAATAGCATCAGGCCTGACCTACTTCTGCCTGCTTAGCTGCAGATTTCAGTGATTGGAGCTTTTCCATGCTGGGTTTCTTCCAGCAAAATGTCAGACTTTTCTACCTTGCTCTTCAGAGGCATTGAGTAAGCCCAAGGTCCCAGAACGTGTTCCTCTGAGCTGGAGAGGAGAGGGAGGGATAAGCTGTGGTGTGGGAGGGCACCCAGCATGCTGTGCGTTCACGGCATCAAGTAAGTGGCACTGGTGGAAAGGAGTGATGTTTTCAAGGCACGGCTTGCACATCTGGATGAAGGCAGACTGCTTTTCACAGGCAGGGAATAGCTTTATAGAGAGATATGGAAACCTGAGCAACATGCTTAACAGCACATTTATTCAGTGAGAAGTATTATACAAATGTCATGTGTGTTGAACTCATTTTAGTGCTCTGAAGGCTAAGAGGAGATGGAGTGAATAGGTTAGGTCACCAGCTAGCTCCAGAAAAGGTCTTATTGCTGCAGCTCAAAAGCACTGTGTTCTTTTTAACTGCAGAGCTCTGCCTTCTGAGCAAGACTATTCAGGGAAATCTAGTAGAATACAAGAAGTTTTGTCCCTCAGCTCTTCCAAGGATACATGTCACCTCTTTGTCCCAGGCATTAGGAATTAGGCTGCAATTGATACAGTCATTTGGGGAGTTAGAGTAAGATAATGAATTAATTAGTTTTAGTTTTTTATTTCTTTGCTGTGACTTGACCATTAATCAGTTCTTAACACGATTTTTTTAATCCCCCTACAGTCATACAAATTGAACATCAAATTCAAACGGAGCAGTAACACTACATCTTAGTCAGAAGTAAGGAAAAACCTCCAACTGCATATCTCCATGAGACAGAAGTACCCGTACCATGTTAATATTAGGAATTTTCCTATTAATAAATAACATGGAAAAAAAATCAAACAGAAAAACCCTACTTGCCATTAACTGAAACATGTCTTAACTGAAAAATTCCTACAAGATCCATCTCCTCAGTTCTTTATTATCCTGTTTCCATAAAGCCAGTGAGAATACAAGTGCAGGCCCTTAACAATGCGTATTTTTCTGCTATGCTGTGTTCAATGCTCTATACAATGTTCCATCCTTGAAAAGGAGCATGAGCTCCAGTTTAAATTTTTCCTCTCCGCTCTGCTGGTGCCAGGAAAATCAAAGAAGACTGTCAACGTGTGGATTTGGGGTGTACTTTCAATATATAGATCTTAGTATAAATATATATACATATCCTAGTATTTATCCTAATCCTCTTCAGTTTTGTACCATAATAGGTTTCTTAAATCAACACATAGAAACTATTGTTAGGCAGATGGCAGAGTCTGGTCTTAATTTGACGAAGTAGTTGAAAAAGAAGGATGATTCCTCTTTGAAAATTATAGGGAATTTCTGTAATGATTTTGGGATTTCTTGTTGCAGCAAAATGTTGCAGCAAAATTCACTACAGCCTGTTTTTTATACAGTTCCATTAAAGAAGATTAAGAGATGAAAAAATTGCTTATTCAGACAAGACAGCGAATGTGGATTTTTTACTGCTGGGGAGTCTTAGGAAAGCTTCTGCAGTGACCACTTTTGCAAAAACAGCCAATTCATCCAGATTTGACAGGCAAACCACATCTGAGTAACAAAAGTACATATTTATGCACTGTTTGCACACAAATCCTCAATTTCATCCTTGAGAATCAGTGGAGCACTCCAACTCCTATAGATATGTATAAAAGGGCTGAATAATTTTATGGACAGCAATAATAGCATTTTTACTTTTGCAAATAAAGGAAGCTTGGGTCAAGCAGAAATACGATTGCCACAGGCATTAAAAAACAGCAAGCACATATGTGTATGTGTAGCACTGGGTACTCAATCACGTCCATAATGCTTGTATGGATATCTCTTCAAATCTTCTGCTAATATTCAATTTCACATTCGTTTCCTTCAGGTGAGATCTGCTCTGTTGAAACCCAGAGGCAGGTGAAGGCACTGCCACCCTGAGCAGCCTGACCCCAGCTCTGTGTGGGGAGGCTATTTAGGGCCTTTTAACAACAAATTGATTGATCAAGACACCTCTCTGTCTCTCCTTGGCTTTTGTAGGGAATGAAGCAACTCCAGAGGGGAGTATGAAGGACACCTAACACTACCCTTCTACCAAGGATGTGGGGAACCAATGAGAGGTTTGAGAGACTTCACCTACCCCTCCAGGCCTCTTCTTGGCAGGAGACAGAGCTCAGGTGGTGGCCCTATTTGTGTACTAGCCTTGTTCCCTGTGAAGTGGGACATTCTGTCTTCTTGGCTCTACAGCATTGGCGCAACTGAACCATTGGCCAGTAATATGTCCTAAATAGCAAATACCTGTTTTAGAGACATAGATTGTTCAGGCATATTAGACAGTCATTTAATGAGGCATTAGGACACACAGAAAATCTAAATATCAACCAGGAATGTCTCAGGTGGACCTGATTCTGCCTTGGCAAGGAAGAAGGGCAGGATAATGCCTAAGGTGTCAGCCTGGACTCTGCCCCTCTTTCAAAGTGTGGTTTTCAGATCACAGATCATGTCGAGTGAGTAACTGAGTCCTGACTCCGCAGCCTAGACCTCAGCAGAGCTGTCCAGTCCTGTATCACTCTTTCCTCAACCCCTCTTGGTTGCTTGACACTGATGTTCTCCACAAATGTGCTTGAAGGAGCAGAAATGTATGGTGAATTGCTGCAAACTAACCTAGAAGACACTTCACTCTTGGACTACTTCGAAGAGGGATTGATTTTTAGTGATGTTCACATGGGCAACAGGGCCCCCTTGGGTCTCAGGGAGGCTGGAGGATCTTCCCCCCCCCAGCAGAATGCCCAGGAATATAACACAGGACAGAAACACACGAGACATTCCTCTCTGATGGTATTAACTCTGATAATAATGTCACCAGCCCAAGAGAGAATATATTACTCTTTCACAGACTGAAATTAAAAGTTAGCATTTTGAGAGCTTTGCATACATTACAGGAATTAGACACACTGCACCACAAACACTGCTGTGCTGCATGGGGCCTCTGCAGTGCTTGTGATCTCCGTGTCCATAAATCAGACACTCTGGAAAACATAAGAGGGTGATCTGCCCTTCAGCACCCCATGGTGTGGGAGGCACAGTTCACTCCTGATGGCAGTATGGCTGTGCAGCTCAGAGCTACCTGTGAGAGCTGGAGTCTACACCTGCAGCACAGGGGCCTCAGGGACATAGGGCCCAGGCATTCAGCAGCGGCTTCTTCAGCAGCTTTTGCCATTTTGATCAATGTCCCTTCCCAAACAGGCTCTGCTCTCTTTCCCCTGCTGTTCCAGCTGCAGCCAGCATGCTCCAGTGAAGCCAATGGAAAAATTCAGTTGTTTCCTCTGCACTGCTGTGCTTGGAGCTCTACCAGGATGAGGGAGCAGATCCACGTGCTCCCTTCGTGTGCCCGAGGAATGCTGGTTCAGAGACTGCAACTGAACCTTATCCAGGGTTATACAGGAGCTGAACTTTAAACTGAAATTTCTTGCCTGTCTTGCTCCAACAGTCATGGAAAGGCACAGCAAAGTAGCTGGTGGCTCCTTTGGCACGGGACTAGGTCTCTACAGTGAAAATCATCGATTTCTTTTCCTAAGAGGACAGCAGGAGGCCACCAGTTTAAGTGACTTGACTTAGTTGCTCACATGCAGAAAGAATTAATTTGCCATGGCTGTAAAGCAGCAGGACAGCCAGGTGCAATCATGAATCTCGGCAGCTCTTCATATTTATATTAGGCCCTTTGCAGCTGCTCTAGAGGCGCCTCACTAACTCCGAATTTCCCCTGAATACCAAGTGACTATGGCTGCATGCAGTGCACTGTCCCTCCTTCCAAGAACACACAGACATAGCAGAAAAAGATAAAATAATCAGAGGAAGTGGTTGGAAAGTTTTTCCATTTGGAGAAAAAAGGAATTCTTCTCCTTCAAGAGTACTGTGAGAGGATGGGATAGCCTAAACCAGGTGTCTTCCTCAGTCAAGTCAGGGCTGTCACATATCCAGGAGCAGAACATGGCAGTTTGTAACCCCTGCCAAGAGCTGGAAAACTTGTTTCTAATCCCGTTTTAGAAGCAGAAAGCTATTTATGTCTTTGTACATATACATTGTATGCAAGTGAGACACACCAACAGAAGAATGTACATGGACCTGGGCATGCACCTTTGCTAAGCAAGAGAGTGGTGATGGAACACCAATGCTATGAATTTATAGAGTTTGGATCCAGCCCCTCCCCAGATGTTTGTCACTTGTTGCACTGCTAACACAAATAAGGCTGCCTGAATTAGGTGATTCATGCCCCATTTTCTAAATGGCTGGTCAAATTTTGTGCCAAGACTTACGTGATTGGAGTTATGGATCACGCTTGTGCACCTTCACCTGTGCTTGTGTTCCAGTGTCTTCTAGGTGTGTATGGGCTACATTTGGCTTTAATGCATCCTGAGTCTTTTGATTCTCGTTTTCCTCCATCCTTGTGCAATGGGGTGGCACACATGGGTGTGATGGAGCCACCCCGGCACTTAAGCACTTGGACCACACAGAGCTGAGTGGATGAGTAGACATTTCCCTTGCTTGAAATCTATCTCCTGATTACAAGTGGTTAAAAAGTTTGCACCATAAAGTTTTGACAGGATGTGTCATTTTCATTAAATGTTTCATAAGGAGGTTTGGCAGGAGGGGGACATTTCTTAAAATTAAACATGGATGGGGCTCTGATTTAGTACATGAGACACGAGACATGAGCCTCTGCTTGGCAGCATCTGCAGTGGAAAGCCGTGTGTAGAGCAAGGTGATCAGAACAGACCTCCTCCAGGACGAAGGACTCCAGCTCTCAGCACATGCCAGCACCATGCTACCATCACTAATACATGCTACATTATGATGTGCAACAGAACCCAAAACACTTTAAAATGGTGGTGAAATGAGACTAGTGGTCTCTGGTTAAATGTCTGCCGGCAGCGTGCTCTCTGCACATCCTCATGTGTCAGCATGGGCTCAGGAGGCCTCGTGGGGACCAAGCTCCAGGCCAGAGGAGGTCTGCAGCCATCTGCCCATCCCAGAGCATGCAGGGGGTGCAGCATCACTTTAAACCATGTCTAAAGGGGTCTGGGGAAGAAACCACAGGCTGTAAGCTGTTAGCAGAGAGGAGTGGATGCCTGGACACGGAACCAGGCAGCATAAGCCAGACTGAAGCGGATCCATATGTGTAAGTTTATCTAAGACTCAGAAAAGCTAAAGAAAAGTTCAGTGTCACAGAGTCAGGGTGAGCAGCAGCCAACATGATTGAAAAGCAAGCAAGCAATAAATAGAGTAGCTACCTATTCTGTGCTCTAGAGACACCAGCCAACCTGGCTGGCCTTGGCGGGCAGCCTGAGCGATGACAGGTGTGAGAGCTGTATCACTCTCACTCCTTGGCTCTCTGTATTCTTATTTTCAGTACTTAACTAGATGCCCTGTATCTGTATCAATATGCTGGTGCATTTCCTCAGTCACATACATTTCTCAGGTGAGTACTTTGTATCAGAAAGCTTATACTCCTTTGAAGGAACTTTAAAAAGTCATGCCACAGGTTTTTCCTTCCAACATCCAGTATGTGCATCCGCCCCTGTTGCTGTAATGATATGCAAATATGATACAGAACTGAAGGACAACTTTTAATTTGAGTGAAAGACAGAAGTTCTTTATCCCATAACCTCAAGGGACCTATGTCCTCCAAGGCTATCCCACCCACTAGAAGTGTATCTAGCAGCCCTGCTCTTCTCCTTCTAAACCTCCATCATTTTATAATTTTATTATTTTATTCCATATTTTAGGGCATTCAGTGTTTTAGGGCAAAATTTCTGAATGTATTTACTCAATAAAGGGTAAAATAAACCTCAACAGCCTGCAAAGATCTGGAATTTCACTAAATCTATACAATGAGGAAAGAAAGCAAAGTGTGTGTGTTTTGATTTTTGGCTTCAAATTGTTGCTGCAGCTCAAATCCCCTACTTAACTAACTTGTGTCATCTGTACTTTTCATCTCCACCTGTGCAATCATTTGCAGAAACATTATTAGCTGTTTGATTTTTTTTCCCCAGTTTGCTTCCATAGCAACATCCATCAGGGAGAGAACAGCAGGAGCATATGGGGAAGTTATAAAGCACATTTTCTACAAGAAAAGGAGGCCAAAGCATTTAACAGACAGCACTTAGGTTTCCCTTAGTAACTGAAATTCCAAAATACCTCTCTTGTTTCAGTATGTCTTAGTATTAATTAGGCTGCTTAATGATGTACCAGTGCAGGCTGGAGGTAACACTTGGGTTGTCTTTAATTAATCAAGGTACTGGAATATTTCTTTGAGATTTAAGCTTATTGCCAAAACATATCCTTGTTACATTTTTGTGTGCGCATATTTTACAAGCAAGGCTTGGAGCTGTTAGACAGCCTTTGACATGCTAAATATTGTGGAAAATCTTTTGCATAAAGTTCCAAAGATAAATGCTAGAGCTGAAAATTATCTGTTTGAATAGTTTGAAATCTTTCACCAAGGAATAGCTAGAAGCTGTCAGGTCAATTTTAGAATAAATATATATAAAAAAATAAAAGCATATCTCCTGCATTTGTCTCCTTACCAGTAGCAACCCATTTAAGCTGGTATTTTATTAATGAAAATTGTACTGGTGTTCCTCTTTGGTTTAAAATATAGACCTTGAAGCTCAATATGAAAACACTGAGAGTTGTTAAGCCTTTTTAGCAAATCAAATATTGCACTTATCTCTTGACTAGATCCATGTTTTGCCAATACATACTTGAAATGGAGATGTTGATGTTTTGGGGGTGTTGAATACTACATAAGCATAAAACTGACAGGGAGACTGATGAGACTGCAGCTGGTGGAGATGAAATTATTTGCATCCGGACAAACACACTGGCAGATGATGCACCAACAACTATCTGTCCCCCGCGTGTCTGCTGGTTTGGAAGCGTGGCCAGTGCAGGATGTAGGAGGAGACAGACCACAGTCCTCCTGAAGCTCCTGAAAATCATTGTGAAATGCAGCTACAGTTTCATATTTATTCTCTCTGTCTTTCCCTATCAATTCCTTGCTTTTCTTCTCCTCATATCCAAATTGTTCCCTATTTCACAACATCACTTCAGCCCTGCCTCCCCCCCCCATCCTTCCTTGTCTTCCCATCTCTTGCTGTCTTTTCCCTGTGGCTTCTCTGCCTAGTCCATTTGTTCACTGCCATCCTTGGAATCAGCTCTGCCCCACCCAATCTCCCTGGCAGTGCAATTGCCCTTTCTGCAAACAGTTTAACAATTCTCTCACACACCCACCAACTGAACACTTCTGCTCTTTTCCAGCTCTGTATATCCTCATCTCCTTCAACACCTCCTTAGCCCTGGCAGTTGTTTCCCTTCTGAGTGTAACATGTCTCCCCATCCCAGTGCCACCTTCTCACCTCCTGCAGCCCTTCCACCACCCAGCCACATCTCCCTCTGTCCCTTCACCTGCTAAGGGCAGAACTGGAGGAGCAGGAGATGTCTCCCAATACAGCAGAGGGGAGTAAAATCTGCTCACACATTCTCAACATATCTGGAAGCCTTCTGTGATCCATCACGTGCTCAATGCATCTTTGCCAAATCTGGACCAGAGCCCGATCACCTTTCCTGCTGCCTCCATCACCTCTGCAACCAGAGGAGGCTGCTGCACCAGGACCCTTGAAATCCCACTAAAAATCAAAATTTGCCATGAAACTCAAGCTGGCCATGGTCAACTGTAGAGGGATATCAGAGGCCTTAGGCCTCTGGCCAAACTGAATGAACAGACTCAGGGTTACATATAGAGGGCATATGGAGCTCCGAACAGCTAGACACACTGGAGGTTGCTCTTTACTTGTGAAAAGTTTTGGTTTTTAAAACAAGCAAACATGACTTTCTCCTCTTTTTACTTTCATTTCCCTGGCTGCAAGGGTTTACTCTATAGCAACAAACTCTGACATTTTGTAGATGCATAAAAATAACCCACTTCCCAATCCACACACACAAGGAAAACACTGAGGAACCTGAACAGGTGACTGCACTGGCTGTAACTCAGCCAGATATAAATTTTTGTCATTTTTGGTGTGTGTTAGTGTTTCCTTAAGAAGTAAATCAACTCACTCCCCACCCCAGTTTGGAAGGAAGATCTCATTTTCTGCCATTTGATCATTTGTTTGGGTCTAGAGCAGAACCTTTGAGAGACCATGTATGTGAAGTCAAGTCCTGCCTGATGGGAGAGAGGTTGAGGCTGCCTGGAGGATGAGCCCTTCTCTAACACCTGGTTCTTTCATATTACAGCAGATTTCTCAAATCCAGTTTCTATTAAGGATGGCTAGGCAGAATCTGTCCTCCTAGAAGTTATCAAACGTATATAAATAAACAGGAAGCGGTATTTCTCTCCCTTTATTTAAAAAGCACCTGCTGCATCAACTGAGTTGTAGCATAGATAGAACATGAAAAATTAGAGCTGGCAGAGGATAAATTGGAGAAACAACATTTCAGTTGGTTCTCCTACAGGAGCAACACGTCAGACGAACCACGAGGATGGACGGAGCCAGGTTCTCCACCCTCTCTGGCTTTCAGAGGCAGCTCTGCTAGCAAATCCCAGCCAGAGTGCTGTTGGCCCAGCCTTAGCGAAAACAAAGCCAGCACGGTGCTGAGCAGCCAAGAACAGGGAGGCTGAGACAGCCAAGGCTGGGTAACACAGGGTTAGGCAGGGTCCTCTGTTGTGTCTGAAAGCACCAGGTGGAGGAGAGAAAACAGATTGACTTGGTTCCAAAGAAGCCCCTGAACTTTCATTGCTCCAAGAGGGCCGTAGCCCACATCTTCTAGTTTCTACCTCTGCTAGCGGGAATTTTTTATTTCTTAATGTGAGCAATATGTCATATATATATATACACGCTAAATGCCATTTAATTGTATATAATTACAGATAAACTTTGGAGACCAAATGAACTTCATCTCTTTTTTTCTACAGAGCCATAGAAATAGAAGAATGAATAGGAGTTTATTTTTAGCAAATTGGAATAAGAATAATGATAGTATTTCACTGGTATTATTACATTGCCATCATTATTAAGACTTTTAACTCCTGAAGCGTGCTAAATGCTCTACAGGAAAAAAAACCCACAGGACTACATTTAGACTGTCAGCTCTAAGGACAGAATTCAGGTCCAGACTAAATCAAGGTGCCACCATTTAAGCTGCATGTTTAAGCTCGTATTACACTCCAGGGGAGCCTAGTCAATAGAGTCCGTGGAGCACAAAGAGTGATTCAGCTCTCTAGCACAGTCACATCTACAGCAATTCACAGACACCAAGAACAACTTGAGATGCTGTAGGCACATTGCTGGCATTCCAGCAGCGACCTCCCAGTCTTGCTGCCATGCTCACCAGCCTAAGCAAGTGTCCCAAGTAACTTGGGACATCTAGAATAATGCAAGTGGCTTTGTTTAGGCACCTTCAATAGCTGAGAGGGCAGCTTGCCCTCAGAGCTCAACTGACTGTATTCAGTTGCCTAAAGAGAGGCTTCTAGTGATATTCGAGATGCTCAAGAATCTTCTTCCTCAAATACAGTGTCCACACCAGCAGCACATGGTCACTCTGTGCTGCACCTGCCAGCCTGGTGAAGTTGTTTCAGATACATGCAGAACATTTCAAACTATTCTCTCCTAACACAGGCACTTAAATTGTACCTTCCACTGCCTGTCCTGGGGGTGGCACCCTAGCTGTGGATAGGTATCTCAGAGAGCTCCCTAAGCTTCAAGTACTGCAATCAGATGCTCCAAGATATCCATCCTCCAGCACCCGCAGAAGATCTTCTCCTCCTAGACCAGCTTACGTGGGAAAACTGACTCCATCGTGGTGCTGAAGACAAGTACATCAGCTGCTGAAGTGTCACACTAAAGCTAAAGTGCTCCTGATCAAGCAGTCCATCTGGATCCAGTTTTTTAAAGTCCACCTCAATATGAGGTTACTGTAAGATTGTGATGGACAGGTCTGAGATTTGTCAGCATGAGCACAAGTAAATTAAACTGGAATAGTAGAGCTTTTCAGGGATGTTATGACCCACCCCTGAAGGCAAAGTAACTGAGCTTCTTCTTAATAGATCTCTTGGGGCAGATTAGAGTGAAACGACACTAAATGACCAGTGCTTATAAATATGCATATGGCAGGTTTATTTCAGAACAATTTGCTTGCAATGAGAAGTAGGTATGTGGCTGCTTTGGTTATTATCTGTAGAAATATAGCAATATAAAAACATAAAAATAACACTTTAGAAAATGTATAAGGAAAAGAAAGAGAAAGAAAGGGTAAGAGTAGAAGGATATTACCACCCAAGGATCCAATGTGAGACTCGATTGTTGTGATTTTGATGTCCATTGATCAAAGTGGTGGTCACAGTCTTGATCTATCAGGGAGGAGGGAAGCCTGCAAAGCACAACATTCAGCAGGTTCAGGTTCTGGTGGGAATGCCCAGATACTCCTCCTGGGGCAGGGAATTTTACACTGTCTGATGTAGCACTGTGGATCACATGCAGTCCTCTGGTGGAAGGTCTCAGAAATGAGTCTAGGGGTGCTTCAGGGTCTTTGATGGTTTATGATACCTTCTAAGACATGACAACTGCCTCTCAGATCAGCGAAGTTGAGTCAGTTATGCCCCATCAGAAGGGATGAACACCTCCAGGACTGTGTGTGAATGTTCTGATACCTCTACTGGGGCGGGGGGGCTGTTTTACACCTGAGCCAGTTGAGTAAGGGAGGACACTGGCATGATAAAAAGCATCATCCCACCTCTGCAGGATCTGCTTCTTATTGGCCTCTTCCCTTATCTGGGCCAAAAACCTCATGTAGCCTCTGGTGGTGGGTGTGCACCCCCTCTGCACCTGGGCTGTGACTTTGCACAGCACCAGCAAAGCACCCACTGCTTTAGCAAATGGCCAATTGTTCAAGCCATTAACCATTAAATTTTCAGTTTCTCACAAGGGATCATCAGCACCTTGAGTGATACTAGTCCCAGAAGACAAAGGAAGGACTGGGAGGAATAAGGGTGCAGTTAGAAGACAAGACTCAAGTCGTCCCTTGATTCTAGAGAAAGGAGTGTAAAAAAGTGGGGTCAAAAAGCAGGGAAGACAAGTGTCACCTTTATGAAGAAGGAAAATCAGATCACTGCTTACACTCCAGGAGGAAAGAGGCAGGGAAGGCAGGAGATTAATGCTGACTGAGAATCTGTGAGGTGTGTGAGTTCTCAGCAGTGGCAGAACTAGGGGCCAGGTAAGTGGGGCTGGGGACGTCTGCAGGGTAAATACTGGGAACAGGGATGAAGTTCCAGGTTCATACTCTGGATTTAAAGGACACAAATACTGGTAAGTTAAGTATTTAACATGCATGTTTTTTTCAATCAAAAAAAAAGAGGAAGAATTGTGAAAAATAAGTACTTGCTTTACTCCTGCAAATAAGTACAAAAACCTCAAATGTTAACTTTGCAATTTAACTCACCCTCTGTAACTATTCCTAATCCCCTTTGAGGCTCACCACTTCTAATATTTTAAATAACTCTGCAAGGATTAAATAAGGATTTAGTACTTTTATCCTTCTATGGATAACAACGTGAGGCTCTCTCACCTGTTCATTGCTGCATTCACTTCCTTTCCTCTCTGTGTATGTGACAGCAATGCTTTCTATTCCTCTGCTCCCGAAATACTGACATGCTTAACAGCTGTTGTTCCTCAATTTGCAAAAAAATGTGGTATTATTTCATAATGCCTCATAATTTGTCAGCCCTTACACCTCCACAATCCTGGAATCTTTTTCCCTTCATCACAAACTATTTGCATACCTCGGGTCGTATCTAGCCTCCTTATGAAAACCAAATGCAAACTATGCCTCTTGTTTTGTAATGTATCAGCAGCCTGAGATTTCTGTTATCTGAGCCAGCTGCAAACAATCCTCTCAGTCACAGACCCTGTGGAGGTGCCTTGGATGACAGTTCTGCCAGCAGCACCACCCTCCCCATCGCTGCTGGGTAAATTCAGTGAGAAATTTGGTGATTTGCCCTCGGGGGAAAGCACCCAGCCAATGCCAGTGCTCAGATGTCAGAGCAGCACAGCCATGCAGGTGTGCAGCACCTGCCACCGTGGTGTCACCATAGCTCCAGGTGCTTGACTCCAAGCTGAAGTCCCCATCAGCATCATGACCAAAGACAATGATCTCCATCACCAGCACCCACATCCCAGGGTGCTGGCTGCTGCTTTTTTCATTATGCTGGTGATGGGAGGACTGAGCTGGGTTGGAGGAGAGCAGCTGCTCCTAGTCTTTAGTTGAGGATATATCCCTAGTCTTTAGCTGTGCATATATCCCGACCCATTTTGCATTTAGAGATGTGGACCCCATTCGTAGCCGTACCAAAGGTGCCTATGCCTTATGCTATACCAAAATCATGTGCTTAAGCTTCACAGGCATCAAAATGTTGCAAGAAGTTCTTGATTTTATCCCACCACGTCTTAGCAATGGATTTGGAGAAAGGTGCAGCTTCAATGGGCTGCCCAGGGAGAACAAATGTGCTTAAACAGTCTGCCAGACCACATTCACAGCCAGGAGACCCAGGCAGAGGGTGCAGAGGCATGGAGTAGGAGAAGAGAACACTACTTGGATGCCACAATGTAGTGCTGGGCCTGTGCTGCAGCCCAAGGCACCGCTAGTGCCCTTTGCAGTCTTACCATCAAAGAAATTCAGGCAGGACCTTCAGGTGTCGGATTTCCTCTTCTGTTGTCACAAGGGGGGTCTTGCACCTTGGCTTACTGACTTGGGTTGCTACATCTCTCAGGAAGATTCTTGTACCCCCTCAAGCCCACTTCAGCTCCTCCAGTAGAAGTGTCTCCAGCCCTGTTCCTGGCTAATGGGTGGAACCTGCTGCTGCCACCCCCCAGTTCTGCCTGTTGAGGGGCTGTGGGTCAGTGCCCAGCAGTGCCAGCATGGCCCCCACCAGGGTCACTCACAGCTCCACCCCTCACAGAGCATCTCTCACTCCCCAGAGTCTGGACCTGGTGGTGATACCCAAAAGCCCATCATCGCCAGAACCCGACATCCCTGAACGCACAGCAGCGACAAGACTGAATTTTTAGCCCTCTTCTTTCTACAAAATAAGGCAAAAATACTGTTTATTCCCCTCCAGTTGTCACCTGTAGCCACCTCTGCCACCTCCCTGCCGGTAACCAGCTGCTTGGTCTAGTCTCGTTCTTGGTTTTGGAGCTCTGCAACACACAGAGAGGCAATGAGAGGGATGTGGGGCTGCGAAGAACCACTCATCTCACGTGGCAATCATATCCCACCATGTCACCTCAGGGCTGGGGTGCTCTTTTGGCAGCAGAGCTGTCCCACATATAGGAGATATTGTGGATGTGACAAGGGGTAAAAATAGTCTCACACAATTCAACCAGCTTCATTTTTCAGTCTTCGTGAAGTGTCAGAATTGAATTTCCAGATACACCACTTCACCATGGTGAAAGATGTAATGCTTTAAGAACACATTTTCTTTCTTGTTCAGATGCAGAAAAAACCTCACAAGAACAACTATTCTCATGGGATTTTGCCAAGAATTGGTAGAAATCTCAAGCAAACAATTCTTTTTTGTAATATCTCTGACTCTCCTGGTCAAAAATCTTTTGAGGATGTTTTCCAGGACAGTTGAATTTAAAGCTGAGTGCAACCTAGGTTAGTTGTCAAATCCAAGTGAGTCCACATAAATTTTTTTCCCACTTCCTTCTTAATAATGGCTTGGGCTACTAAGAAAGAGTTCCCTGCTCTAGTGTCACTGCTTGGTGCTGTGCTATCAGGAGATTTAGGCACAGGTGAACTCAAAACAGCTGCAGGGTAAGCTCAGTGTAGGGCTGCTTCCCCAGTGGCACGCAGTGGAATGAGGGCAGTTCAGAAGCTGGCTTTATTCAGTCCTGATTTTTCACATCTCCACAGCCTCACTGTGATTACATGCAATTGGTGAAAAGAACCACGCTGGCCCAGCATTGCTCTGCAGCAGCAGGAGAGCACAGAGAGCCTGGAATCTGTGACTGCTTTGACCAGGCTGCCTGACAGTCACACTCCTCAGGCCTTCCCGTCTGGGTCTCACTACAGCTCCACTATGGCATTCCTCAAAACCGGCAAAAGCATAGCCAGGAGGTATTTTAGCATTTTAAGTTACCCCATCACTAAATTCACCACCGCTACATGGCAGGAGTGAGGCACTGGGATTTGCTTGTATTCCCAGAGTTTGCAGTGTGGGAGTATCTGGCAGGACTGAATCCCCACCCACCTTTGGCACAAAGGGTGCTGGGACACCATCACACGTGGTAAAGGTGTGTAGGCAGGATCTGTAGCTGGTAGTGCATATCAGCTCTAATGGGGAATGTTGTTTAGGGGAGAAAATAAGAAAATAGGACAGAGAGGGAAAAAAAGGAAAAGGGAGAGTGTATAAAGCCCTTTGCAGTACAGTAACAAATGGCTTGGAGATTGAGGGGTAAAACATCTTGGGAAAAAATAATTGGAAAGGGAAGATCAGGGAGTAGAAAAACACAAGGAAGGGAAGGGGACAGGCTGCAGGAGACAAGAAAAACGAACAGATCTGAAGCTGTTATCTGTGGCTTAGAATCCCAGCCAGTCCTGGCTCGGTGTCTGTGAAAATCCTTGTGATAAGGACTAATACACTTATGAGCATGAGACAGGGATGAGAGAAAAAGAAGGAAATGCTGGATTTTATAAATTTTGGCTTCCAAACCTACTCTAAGGAGAACTTGATGAGGTAGTGAGCAGACCTCCAGGAAGTAACACTTGCCTGCATCTCCTGCTGCTAAAACTTGCCTCCTGTAGTCTCAATTAGCTGCCCTGCAAAACAACTGGGCACAAAGGCAGCTTTTCCCAGCTACGGCTGTGAGGAAGAATTTGTGGCTTAGCACTCCAAAATCTGACTCCTTCAGATGGTTTTTCTGTTTGCAATGTTGCAAAATTCCCCATGTGTACCTCTCCATACTCCCCCTGTAGAATAGGTGGACTGCAGGTCAGGACCTGCTTCTCAGATGGGACACATACAGCAGGTACAAGGCCAAGGGCTCTGTTATTTTCAGGATCCTCTGGGTAAACTGTAGTTACATTAAGAAAGAATAATGGCATCACACTTACACGCACCCTCAATCCAATTCTAACAAAACTAATGACTCTCAGTTGGGCAGAAGAGCAATATCAGGTTGCTGTCGCTCATTGATACAGACTGGCAGGGCATCACCCCCCCTTTGGTGCTCACCAGAGCCCAAAGGTTACAGAGAAGTTTTAAAGATCTGCCTGCAGCTTCCACCTGCAATCAGCACTTTTATCTCAAAGACGTATCTTGTCTCTGTGCCATTTCCTAGAGCTGTCAGGTAATCACAGCTGTTTGTGTTCTCCCAACAGATTTCATGGCTACAAGGCTTCAAAATGAAACAGCCAGGCAATGAGGCGTTTCTCAGGAGAAGACAGGTTTTGACTAAACAGTTTAAGAGTTTTACTCACAGTAGAAGTAAAATGGATTGTGTACCTGACCAGTCCAAAGCCCGTTCCAGTCCAACAGAAATACAAAACCATTACCCTATCCAAAAAGGAGAGGAGACAAAAATCTCACAAAGGGTGTTAGAGATAAAAGGTCAGACCCATCAAAACTTTAAGGAAAAAATCAAGACTCATCAAAACTGCTGCAAAATTCCATAGAACATAGATCCCTACAGAGTAACCTGGAGAAAAGATTTCCTCAGTTCTTCTATCAGAGCAGGTGAAAAATGCAGGATAGCTTCAGTTGGGGTGTAGACCCCTCCAGCACCTCATAGGATGGATCTGGTCCTGCCATCAGCTGTGCTGAAAAGGCACAAAACGAGATGAATGAGATGAGGACAGCTGGCAGTAATCGTTTCTGTAATCTTCTCTTATGCTTCCTTGGCCTCATCCCCTGACCCAGAGAGCTTGAGCTGGGAAAATGTCTTCCTTACCTCTTCAAACCAGAATGTTTTGGCTAGAGCTATCAGCCAGATAAGCAGCCAACAGCATTTGAGGAACTTGTCGCTATGGTGCTACACTTTGGACATGACGTAGTCTGGTTTTCAGCCTTGAGGTCTTCAAAAGGCAATTCCCTGCACGAAGGCAGATGGCAAGAGTGACAGCCTGGGAAAAGGGAAGATGGGACGCTCAGTCATTGCCACGGAAAAGACTAAAGATAAAGGCTGCATCCAAACTAGTCTCACCAAGTCTCCCTTCTTAACAATCAGACAGATTTAGGGTAGAGTGGCATTTGGATCTTTCTAGATCTGTCTTACCTTTCTGTGTGGCCAAATGTCTGTGTAGTCAGATCATACGTGCCTGGCGTGTATAAAGTTTTAAGCAGTGATTTGATTTCCTGCTTTCTCCTGTGACTGTAAATCAGGATTTTCTCCAGCAGTCTCCTGGGAGTCACCTGGCATGGTCAGAGAGCTTAATAAGGCCCTGTAGCTAGGATCTGGCTACAGAACAAGGTATAAGGAAATACAAAACCAAAGCTGTGTTCATGTTTATCTAGGCAAGATTTGTCTTGACAGGGGAAAAAAGGTTTAAAATATAGTAGAAACAGACCAACTGAAAAACATCTAGGAAAAAACATGTGATACACTACTTGCATTTGATGTATTTTAAATGTCTGAGAGTAATGAACTGGCACCTGGCTCAAATGGAAACAAAAGAGGAAAAGGTCTCGCTCAGGGGGAGTGGAGAAGGAGCAATCCTGATGCACATGTTGTTCTCTGAATGTAAACCTACTTCACACTCTGTGGGTTAACACACCCTCCATGAAAAACATCATTACTCTGAAAGGATTTTATTTATATTCATGTAAAGGGAAACCTTCTGTTGCCCAGAAAAAGTGAAAAAAAAAATAAACCAGATCTGACACAGACTGCTGTAAATAGCAAGAATAGAGAACACAAGGTGGTCTTTGTGATAATTTTACTTTATCGTCACAAACCATTATCCCTACCTTCCCTGAGATGCACATGCTGCATATATTGAATGGCTGTGCATGGCCATGGGCTTGAGAGTAGGAACCTAGAAGTTGGGAAGAAGCAATAGATACCAATAAAGAAAAAAACCCAAATGCTTTTGCATAAAACCTTCAGCTCACTGCTAGGCAATTTTGTCAGCAAAAAGAATATGCACAGCTCATCCTTACAGTGCCTCTGTAACTCAAGAGCGGGAATTAGGAAAAAAAGGAGTAATCCACTAGATAAATGTTTACTTCCTTTTCTCTTCAGTTACCCCTTGGCCCCAGGTGACGGGAAGCCCATTCCATAGGTAAAGTAAATGGTGCTTCCCTCTCTCCTGCCGACAGCTCAGTGAGGCTCAGCACTATCTGCTCACACAGGTACAGCCTGTTTGATATAACTGCTCCTCACTGCACAAAGTGGCCAGGTGCTGTGACAGCTCGTTGGAGCTCTCCAAGTCATTCCGGCAGGGTTTTTCTACCATTATCCTCCCCCAGCCCTCAGGGATATGATTAATTCATGGAGCATCATTGAAGGCATCTTTCTATGGCATATGGAGTTAAAGTGTCCTCTTCACAGAGCTGCCTGGGGACAACTGTGGAATTTGTACAGACAATCCCACTAGGTAGTCAATCTTGTAAAAGCACTGATATTACAAAGTAAATACAAGTGATCTATTTGTTTAAGGTTATTACTGTGACCGACAGGGTATTAAAACAATCTTTCTACTGACAAAAGATATCAGGCCTGCACTCCCATTTGATGTTCCTAGGCATGCTTTTCTTCTTTCTTTCCCAGCCACTGAGCTTTGGGTTGTTCATCAAACTCAACTGATATGGAGATCAGAGTGCACCGCACAACCGGCCCATTGAAATTCTTTTCAGATATGGGGTTAAATTATAAAAAGAAACCTTAGCTAGTAATAACACTTTGATGTGCAGATGCATTAAAGTTTTAACTTCTACTTTCTTCTGAAACACATCAGCTTCAAGTCATGCTACTTGATTCATATTTTTTACTTTTAATACATCCAAAGCACGAATATTAAACATTGCCCTCTGTGGTCGGGAAACTTACAGTGGATGATGTATGAAGGCTTCCATTTCACCCCTTTATCGAGGCTGCGTAGGGACACTTCCCCACAACAAAAATACACTGCCACGTGTTCAGGGCAGAAAGATCAGCCACTTTATGTTTTGCCCCTTTTCAATAGTATATCATTTCTCTTGGAACTGGAAATTTCAGCTAGGGAAGGACATCACCTTCCTAGATGCATTTGATATTCTGGCAGCAGAAAGACCTAAGGAAAAAGTCAAACCTAGACACAGAGCACTCAGACAGGCTCCCCTCCACTCTACGCTTTGCAGACCATGCCTCACTGCCCTGTTCACTTTCTTTTTTGAAGCACGCAGTCCTATGCAACTCCCAGTTTGCTTATCCATCTATTTTTGTTATTATTTACATTTATCTTGTAAAGTCCAGTAATGCCTGTGCCAGCCCACAGGAGCCTCAGAGAGATACCAATGCACAGCCCTCCCTCAGGCCCTTAGTTCCTGGCTTTAAAGATAACCTCAGCTGTAAGTCTGACACACAACCTGTGAGAAGATGCATCACCAGGGAACCAGCCCTCACTTTGACCTGTCAAGGTCTCAAAATGTCAGCACCAGCTCTTTGGTGCTGTGCACAGAAACTCACCTGGCACAAGCCTCTCACCTGGGTTTGTAATAGCAAAGGAATCAAATTATGTAGCTCTTTACCTACTGCCTCATAACTGGCAGTTTTCAAAGCCAGGCTGGCTGAGACTTTGAGTAACCTGGTCTAGTGGAAGGTGTCCCTGTCCATGACAAGGTGGTTAGAACTGGATAATCTTTAAGGTCCCTTCAAACCCAGACAGTTCTATGATTCTATGGTACCTGAGCATAATGCAAATGCAACCCTTGGTGAGTTGTGTCTGGTCCAAGCCTTTAGCAGAATCAATCCATACAATTTTCCCAGGCTTACATTTGAATCCTGTGGGCTCTGAAAGTTGTTCAGTAGATTTCTATATCCACATGAGGAAAGAAAGGTGAGTCCTTTTTTCCTTTCATGTTATAACTCTTTCATTTACACTTTTCTGGAGTTTTCTGAAGTCCTCACCTGAATGCTTCTGGCTTGATAGGGGTCTTTCGGCTGGCTGTGTTCAAGTTTTCCTGCTGGGCTCGGTCCATCTCCATATCTTTTCCACTCCTCACAGAGGGAGAGGCGCTGATCATTCTCCTCTGCCCAGCCTTGTGTGTGATGGTTCCCTGTCCCTTGCCACTGCATATGTCATGTTCCTCTGAGCCACACTGCTGCTCTCTGCTTCTAGTCCCTCACCCAAGATACAGGAGTGTATACTGCTGGCTTTATCCTTGTGCCTGTCATTTTTGAGAAGCTCAAGGTTTAATTTTTTGCCAAAGTCATCTCCTTTTCTCAGGAATGAGAGTAAGAAGAACCTTCATGGCTTTCTTAAAACAAATAACAATTACAGGATTAACATGGCATTTGAATAACTATGTGAAAAACTTGGAAGTTAGAAGTCAACTCTAATTTAATAATCAAATGAGATTGGAATGTCTTTGATTTAATTTGCTCTCTTTTTTTTTTTTTTTTAAATACACTTTTTAATAGAGAAAGAGTTTCTCCTTTGGAGCAAAACCAGCTCCTGCCTCTGCCAGAATTCAGCCCGGTGCAGAGCTGGGTTACTGTGTCCTTCTCATCTCCGGAGAGATGGGGGCTTACACCGTGCTGTTGTTGAGGACCCAGGGACGTGGCATGTGGGAAAGCCCAGGAAGGATTAATGGTTCCCACTATCCAGTGTGTCCCTGGGCACAGTCCATTGAAAAATAGCAAGTGGGACATGGGGGTCCTAAATGAATCTTGGTCCCAGCAGGTCTTTCCGCCTCTGCAACATCATCCCTCATTTATGCCTGAATGTACAAATCCAGGTTGTCCTGGTGGATGGTCAGTGGCAGGTACCTAACCCTCCAGCCACTCGTTCCAAGCTGGAACTGTGGCTCAGGTTAATTTTCCTGACAAGTCTAAACTGTAATTTAAATTTCCTACCTATTTAAGCTGGGCAATCTGTACTTCACATCTCTTGAGCATTAATAAAGCAGTTAGGAGAAATTTCAGGATAAAAGGTTAAGCCCGTAAAAATATGCAGCTCATTTATAAAAATAACTCCATCAGGTTTTCACAGACTAAGAAGACAAAGGTGCTAATTTCTGCATTTGGAATAACCTTGGGACTATCACTGGTAGAAGTCACTGGAGTAGTCACTCTTTGTGAGTTGGCTGCCTTAAACTTTTCAGAATCTGTAACTACCCACAGGTTTTGCAGCACGGTGTCAGTGCAGCACTTTCTACTTGACAACCAAGGAAGCAGCTTGGGAGAACAAGAGACATTCTTGGCCACCTCTTGGAGCTCATCCCCTCCTGTGATGTTCAGTACATGACCTTCTCCCAGCAGGATTTTCTCAGCTGGATGGGCCATGCTCAACACCTGGAGATGCTCTCTGCAGAGTCACAAAGACCTGACCATGGCAGTGCCACCTATGGGAGATTTGTCAGGGCACATAAGGCATCTGAACCACTCCTAATGTCTTCTGCCAGCTGGGACGACTCAGTTTATATCCCCTGTGGCTGGGGAACCACTGGGGCTGGCTCAGGTACAGCCACTTGGCATTGCAGACAATCTCAGTAAGGTAGAAAGAAGTGGTTCTTGTCTCTCTCCCCTCTCAGTGGAGAGAACCAAGGCTGTCAGTGTTATAAGGTGAACCCAATTAAACACAGTTAAAATATTCCACAGCAATTTAAGGGTAACTTTGTTATTGGTGGCTCCCTTTTGGGCTGAGATTGTCAAAAAGCTGATGTGTTAGCTGCCTAGCAGGTATACAAACCCAATGGGGTCTGGAGACAACTTTGAAGTTCTATTAAAACCCAGATCTTTTGCTTTTGCTGTGAAATACTATGAAAAATATTTATGTAGTTCCTCAGGAGCTCAGAAATAATTTTAAAATAAATCAGCTTAAAATAAACCAAATAATTCCTTGTTATATGTGATACTGTATTCATCCTCATATAAGCAGCTTTTCTCACTAAGCATTAGCTTGTATTTGCGTATCAATTTTAGAAAGCCTGGCTTCTTTCCATCTATCAGCCTTTAAAGCCTTTTCTGCTGCAGTATGTGCTGGACAGTCAGGTAAATGCAAGGCAAGCATCCTTCTAGCTCATTACTGCTGATCACCCTGCTCTGGCTTGGCTTTCTTCTCTGCTCGTTCTGCAGGCTTGGCGTTTTCTGGGAACTGCCATCATTCTACACAGCAGCACAGCAAAAGGAAGTTGTTTAAAAATGTTTTCTTTTGTAGGGGAAAATAATGCTGTACAGGTGATGCTCACAGTATGTTATATTCCAGAAGCACCTCTGGGGTTGGCCTCAAATGTTCAGGAAGGGTCTGTACTTAGAAGCATGCAAATTTACGTCAAAATCTATGTTCCTATGAGCAGTGACAATCACTGCAACAAAACCCAGCATGGGGGGCTTCTTGTCTGTTTTGTCTTGGTCACATACTAAACTCTCTCTAAGCTCCAAGTGGTTTGTTTTAGTTTTAATCTTACATAATTAATATTTATAGTTCGTGCAATGTCTTATCCAGTCTTAGTTATCCATAAGTAAGATTTATCCAGTCTTACTTACAAACCATATTTTAATAGGAATCACTTCTCAAACCAATAGCTTAATGGAACGGAAAAGTGATGTCTCCTCTGCAGCCTGTCCAGGGAGAAGGGAGCAGGTGCCCATCAACCACGGCCACACAGCGACTGCAAGTGAGGAGTAATCAGATCAGGATTGTGGCTGATGTCAGAGCAGGTCCCAAGAAAACAAAGTGTCTTTCCAACCACCGTAATTTCATACAAGACAGCTCACCATAGGCTGGAAATCCTCTTAGGTGTATTTATTTTTGTTCTTATTTGTGTTAAAAATGAGAGCAGAAGCAGTATAGTGCTCCAAGCATAAGCATATACTGTGGGAATAGAAGTGGCAGTAATAGTGCTTAGCCTTTATGTATTGGCTTCTCATCTGCAGATTTCAAAGCACTTCCCCAAAAGGACATTACTGTCATTCTCTGTGCTCTCCTAAAAGGAGAAGGGACATGACCAAGTTCACCACCAGGTCCCACCAGCCTCCCACAGCTGCCAGCTCCCATGCTGTCCTCCTCACCACTTGTCCTGGTGTGCTTGACCTTTACTGGGTTCTTTCTCATCACCTTCCTTCCCCAGGTGCCTACCAGAAAGGGACCAGCCCTAAACGGATGGGAGCAACCCTTGTGTGGGAGCTGCTGCCAGGGATCCCATGCTGCATGGTGTGAGAAAAGGGCTCTCTCCAGGCAGAGGCACCATCCCAGCTTCTCAAAGTGAGCTGCCTGAAAAGCTGTTTCTCTCTCCCCTGCTAGTAAAAAAGGAAGCAGTCAATTAGTGCAGTGTTAATAAGACACACCTCTAGGTTTGTTTGCTTTTTCTTATCAATGCATAATATGCATACGTAAAAGAAAAACATAGGGGAAAGAGAATAACCTGGTTCCTTTTTTCTGTATAGAGAGCAAGGAGTACTCTCAGAGCCCTCTTGCATTCATCCCTTCAGCAAATACATAAACTTTTGGGGTGTTGAAGCACTGCCAGGAGAGGGGCAGTCATATTGCAGTGAGTTTTGTACCGCCTGCAGGTCTTTCACACAGACGGATTCCTTAAAGGTGTTTCGAGGCAGTGAAAGGCTGGAGAGCTGATGCTTGGAAACATTTTGAGGTGAGCTGTGGTACTGAATAAGCAAAGACCAGTGGGGAGCCCCTGGCAGCTGCAGCGGAATCAAGGCCTCTTCTTTATGGGACAAAAATGCATCTTCTGCATTTTGTCCTCGTGAGCTGTGAATGCTGAGCATCACCAGCATTTCCATGGAGATGGAGGCATTGCGTATTGTTGAGGGAAGGATGTGAATTTAAAACAGAAATATGATAGATCTCCAAAAGCTGCTCAGGAGGCAAGGCACTGTTATGCTAAAAAGTGTGTTTTCCAGCCGTCTGCCACGGCCATGGAGGGCTGCCACTGTTAACTCCTTCAGTTCCAAACCCAATAGGCACCAGGACAGTGAACAGTCTGCCATAGCTTAAAATCTGTTCAGAGATAGCGAGGTACTTATCTGCCTGATCACTCAGCCCCACTTGTTCCATGACTTATCATTTCCATGCCAATGTGGCAGAAAATACCCCCTGCAAGGTATTAGGAAGCTTCAGTACCCTGAGGGAATAAGAGTGTAGGCTCAGCATCTTGAAGGATAAAACTACCAGATTTTGGATTTGCAGAAGAATTTAATGTGGGGAGTTAACAAAAAAAATACATTTATTTTAAATATTTATGTCAGCCTTCCATTAACTGCCAGAAAATGCAAGGGAAACATGTTATTCAAGCTGAACAAGTGTTAGGGGCCAGCACTTTCTCTTTTTATATCTTCTTGCAACTTGACACTCAAACTGTGCTTGAAACCAGGACAAAGCAGAAAAAGATCCAGGAAGGTGACTTGGCAGGTGGCTTCGTTTACTTCTAGCTGAAGGAGCTCTCTCCTCACACAAAGGTCTTTTAAGCTTAGGAAAGGGCAAGCTCAGAAATATGAAAAAACATGGTGTATTGTGCACCTGCAGAAAAAATCTTGGTGTACCACTGTGGAGGTGCAGGCAGCCTTGTAAAAGCCCTCACCTGAATGGGAGTGGAGCAGTCAGCCAGCCAAGCCCGTGGGAGGGAGGCTTGGGAGAGACACATGGAGGCAGAGAAGGTGGTCATCTCTACGGAAATAAGACAGAATGGTACCTGCAAGAAGCCAGAACGGAGCTGGTGTGTTTGCTAAACCTGTCACAAGGAATTTAGCGTGGTGGGAGGCAGGGAGGAGTCTCTGCTCCCTGCCCAGGAAAAGCAGGCTCTCTGCTTTCCCAGAGATCTGGCTGGGGAAAGGACCCTCTGCTGCCACAGCTCTACCTGTCACACAGGACAGGGTCCTCGATCCCAGGTGTCCCCTGGATCAGCCACTGCCATGAGCAACAGCACCAGGAAGGACTTTGTAAAGTCTTTCATTTATTTGCAAAGAGCTGAATGCCTTATGAATGTCATTATGAAGTTACTATCTTTCGCTTAAGGCTAGAGGTGAAGGGAGTGGAATGGGGAGTTAGCAACATAACCCCATGTGCTGCATTTCTGTCTGTGATAAGTTAAGGAACTCTACCCCAGCAATCTTCAGGGCTCAGCATCCTTTGGTCCTCTTAGAGAGGTATGCCTGAAGCACTGACAGCCTTCTCTGACCCTCAGGTTACAGCAGCTTTCTCAAGCCACTGCCTCCTGCTCCCCAGGATGCCCAGCTACACGGGTCTGTCCCCATTTCCCCTGTCTGGTTGCAGATGGAAAATGTCATGCCATTAATCACATGGTGGCAGGTCACATGCTTGTCTTTCACTGCTCTTCAGCAGAATGCTACAGAAAAAGAAGCGTTTTACATATTCTTGATTAGACAAATGGCCCACTGAAGGTAATATTAATTAAAATTCCATATACATACGAATCATTAAAACACTGAACTGGCTTGTCCACACACACAAGTTTTCTAGTGTTAAATCATGGAATTTTAACAGTTAATGATGGTAGGAAAAAAGCTAATATGGCAACAAAGCATTGAAAAACTGCTGCAGGCCTGAAATTCACAGTGAAACTATAGCTTGATTGCTGGGTTAGGGTTTTTTTGTGGGTTTTTTTTCTTTTTTTCACTCTAACCACAATGTCTGGAAACCACAGACTGAAAAATTTTTATCATTGTTGTAAATAAACACAGTATGTGAGGGGGAGGAAGAAAGGAAATGCCAGGCTGCCATTTGGCACAAGACTTTTGGGAGAACAGGGATAAGCCCAGACAAGCAGTTCATGTCAGCAAGAGGCACAAAGCTGGGGGGACCTCCCTGGTCATGCAGTCAGCCTTGGCCACCTCAGCAGGCACATTAAATGACCTTCATAAACTGACCTAGATCCACCTTAAAGTTACTTAGATAAATACATCTCCTCCACTAGGACACTATGGTTCTTACTCTTATTCTTCTAACAGAATGGAACCCTTCAGGTAATTTCCAGCTTATGTTTATTCAAGACCAGTTTATATCCCACATCTAAGCTGCCCTTCAGATCAAATACCCCTGAGGACCATTCCCTGAATACTGAATGTTGAATATATCCTCTCCCTTTCCATGTTTCCATGTTTATCCCTTCCAGGCTAAACACAGGCCCTTTGCAGCCTTCTTGAATGACAGATTTTCCTTTCCACAAGCAGCCACAATAATGACTGGGGTTTGCAGGTACCTCTGCTGGACAATTGTTATCAGACCCACATTTCCTGTCCATAGGATGGGTATGGATTTGAGGGTGGTCTAGGAGGTCAATGCTGTCAATGCAGAAGTAGCCTTCTGCCTTGAGAGTCTTTAAAGCTTGAGGAAGACAATGATTTACCATCCCATTATTTTGGCAAAAGCAGTTAATTTCCCTGGTGACATTCTCAAACACAGCCAAGGGAGTGCTTAAAAAGAACGTCCACCTTCATGACTGCAGGGCAGGACGGGCTGAAAGCACAGCTCTCTGCCACCGCTCATGGCTGCGGGCTCTAACATTTTGTGCCTCCCAGGCTGCTGACTAGCTTGGCCTTCATGTGGGCAAAGTTTAGGTGCATCCTTTTACTCCATCTCAGTGAAATTTGCATGTGACAAAAGAATTCAACATAACACAAGTTTCAGAGCAAGTGACTGGAGTACTAAAATCCAAGCGGAGCATAAACATACAAGGTTAGCATGATCAAAATGAAATTACCTTCTCCTTATTGCTCTTTATAGACTGCATATTGACCATGAAAGTGAACTGCTTTCTGTAGCATTTTCAATTGACTTCTGGAAACTTCCTTAAATCAAACCGGAAATGTTTTGAGATTTCTCAGGAGAATAAATGAGAAATAAATAGCAAAGCAGCATTTCACTGAAGTGTCTAGTCACCCGTCATCATTAGATCTGACAGACAGAACAAGATGTTTGGAAAACTTATTGAATACAGTCTGGTATCTAGCTATGTATCAAGGCTTTTATCTGACATATCTATGGTATTCTTTATATAAAAAGAACTCTGTTGTATTTGCAACAAAAATATCTGTTTATCCTAAGGACCTTGTTGCCTACAGTATGCTGTTTCTGAGCCCTATACTATTTATTTCATGGCAGCATAGTTCTTTGTTTTAATAGTGCTGTGAAAAATTAGGAATGTTGCCATTTATCTGGTGAAGGGCAGACAAAAATCTGCTCTTATTTATGCTTGAATAAATCTAAAACAAGCGTTGACTGAAGCTGCTCATCTAGATACCCACTGCTGTACCAGAGGAGAAACTCACACGCTGAATGCTCATTTTTTCCATAATGGCTGTCCCTGCATGGCTGAGCCCAGGGTCCTGATGGAAAATGTACAAAGATTTTGAAAAAAGTCACTTTCTTCCATCCAAGACCTTCAGCCTTCCTCTGACCCTAAGTCCAGCCTTTCCCTGCTGTGTTAGAGGCTCAGAAATTTCAGAAACCTTTTCCCTGGCTAGGGGCTTACAGGCCATGACCAAGGCACTTAAGCTTCTTCTGGATAAATTATATTGAGCTCTTGGCATGCTCTAAGCTTTTCCAGACTTCAAATCATTCTTGCAGTTTTTCAGTGTATCCTCTCCAATTTATCAGCATATTTTTTAAACTGGGGATCCAAGAACTGGTCCGTTTGTTCCGGTAAAGCTCTTGCTAATGTCTCACAGAGTGGTAATTTCCCTTCCCACTTCTCATCAGTATTTCCTTCCCATGCAGCTGTGGATTACTTTAGCACTTTAGCCACTTGGCTAGTCTGCGAGCCCATCAGCAGCCAGCTATCCACCGTGAAAACATGTCTTGGCCACTGCTTGCTGAAATACAGTCCTGAGTCCTGTCACTGGTACCTGCAAAAAGTATTCCGGCTATGCAGTTCCATCTCCAGCAATCCAGCCACTGTTAAAAGGCACATTACTCAAGGGAGCCCAAGCTACTGTGCCCCTGGACGGCTCTGAAGGGCTGCCCTTTGTCACTTTCCCCCACACAAACTGTTTGCAGTCGCATCCTCTGAGGTTTGCACCCTGGCTGCAGAGAAAGTTGATGAGAGCAGGACCATGAGCCAGCACCACGTGAAATCCCAGAGTGCACACTCCACTGGGAGACTGGTTTCTTGGATATAATTACTTTCTAAGATCGGTCCATCAGCTGATTTCTGAGCCTTTTGATAGGGGTTTGTAATGCCTTGTGCGCAGAAATGCTGGTGTTTTCTCAGCAGAATGTTATCCATTATCAAACGAAATGCCTTACAGTGTCAAGCTTGGCAATGCTGTTGCTTTTATCAGTCAAACTGCATCTCAAAGAAAAAACAATATCAAGTTCAAGAGAAATATTGCTCTGTTCTCATTTGCCTGTCCATACAAGAAAGCAATCAATCTGCAAAACCTCGGCAAATAAGAAAATATATTCAGTTATTTAAATTTTCAAAGAAAAATCTTTTGTTCATCCACTTTGCAATGTACCTGAAAACAGAAAGGTTTTTTCTCCTTGCAGATATTCAGCAACTCACACAAAGTCTGAGACAGCCAATTTCACTCTCAAGCCGTTTAAAGCAGATGGATTGTAGCCATGCACAAAACTCTCTAATGAATAAGTAAAACTACAGTTACTTATTATATAATAGCCATTTGTAAAGAACTGATCACTGAAGCAGTTGAAGTTTTCAGCTTCTCTCTGCCTTGCTTTATCTAATTGCCTTTGTCTGCCTCGGTTTCTTGGGCATTTACTGCCATCCAGTGCTTCTCCAAGATATGACTCCGCCATCCACTATTAAGAGCTACCACAAAGCAAGAATATTTGGCTCTTAACAAACTCACTGACCTCATTTGGAGAAGTGCTACAGGTATTTTACAGCAATAAGCCATCGCTCTGCTGCAGCAGTGTTTGAAGCGCTGCGGCACCTGGCCGTGCTGGCAGCTCCGTCCTGGTGGGACTCGGCTGTCAAAGCCTGCGGGCAGGGCGCTGTCTGCCCGGCATTCCAGGGGGCTGATTTGAGCTGCTGTTTCGCAGCTGTCAAAGGGAAAATGTTTCATGATAAGAAATTTAAATAATGGTTTGCTTGGGGTTTAAGATGTTCATCTTCTGGGATTTTTTTATTTTTTAATTCACTGCATACAATTTGCTTTTGCATTTTGTAGCCTGCAAGTATTTAGTGTGCGCTGCTTCTGCTTTTCTGGAAGATAAAGCTCCCTACTTGAAAAGCATCCATCTTACTGGGATGATTTTTTATTTCGGGTTTTTTTATTTTTTGGGCCAAACCCACACTTCGTAAGATCTACTCATGTTTATGCAATGTGTAAGAAAACTAAAATAGTAATGATTTTAGTTATACAATATCAAATTTTTTCATGTTTTCATGAAATGTTGAGTGAGGTTCTTAACAATCCATGTAGTAAAAAACCCAAAGGTGCTCCAATATTATACTCCTTTAAATAAGACAGAATGTCTTAATTCTGAAAGGAATAAACTGTCTCAGGCTTTGGAAAGGCCAAAACTGTTACTTCAGATCTCGTGGGGAGAGAGAGAGAAGACAAACCAAGTAAAACGAGAGACTTAGGGTACTGAACCAGGGAGTCAGGCTCAACCTTGATCCTAGCCAAGCTATTCAGACCACATTTTGAAAGCTCTGTACACACTCCTTGTTTTAGACTCTTAAATAGCTTTATGTATCCAGCCATCTTATTTGCACCAGCTAGTGGCACTGTCCTTGTTGCAATAAGATTGCATTGTGGTAAAAACAGACTTAGGGAGAAATGCATGCTTGTGTACTTAAACTGATTTCTATTTTGCTTTGTATGGTGATTTAAAGAAGGCAGAACTTGTAGAATACAGCACTTAACCACTGTTTTTATTGTGTGGGAGATCAAACACTGGAAAGGTTGCCCTGAGAAGTTGCAGGGTCTCCACCCTTGGCTGACTGGACATATCCTGAGCACCCTGATCTGTCTGAGCGTGTTCTGAGCAGGGAACGGACTAGACAGTCTTCTGAGATGCTTCCAGCTTCAGCAATTTGGTTATGTGCGGTACAATACATAGCTTTGTCCTGAAACAAAATGTGGGGTGGACACAAGAAAAAATTGTACATCAACAATAAAATTATAGCCAACACTTAAGTTATGGTCACGAGCTAACCACCTTTCACTTTCTGTTAAGATAATGAACATCTAATGACACATAATAGCATTCATAAATATCACATAGTTTTATTTCCTATATATAAAAATGTTCAAGTACATATTGAAGTATCCAAATAAGCCTACTGTGATCGATACTCAGATTTAGACTAAGCATGTATTAGATGAAAACATAAACTTTACCTCTTTCAACACATTCGTTGCTCTGGTTTCTGTGTTCCAGACCACAGAGATGAGTAGTAAAGGGCAAAAGGAAAGTTATGTATGCCAGAAGTTGGTGTGTGTCCAGGTGAGATGGAAGTGAACTGGTAAAATGAGAGCCCAAAAAAGGGAAAAGCTGACCCAGAAAACGCTTCCTCATACAACCATAAATTCCCCATGTAAAATTTCTAGCACGTGCAGCTGAGCTGTTCCACATATCCCAGCCGAGTTTGGCCTCAGACTGGAAACACAGGGGAATTTTTTCTTCTACAGCTGTGTTTAACCAGGAAAGTTGGCATATTTGAAGCCTCTCAGCTATGCCAATCCAGTTTTCCTCATCATCTTTCCTTGCCCAGCACGCTACTCCAGTGGTCACTACCCCATCCCCTGGAGCACGGGTCCCAACAGGCACAGCTCTCCCTGAGCACCAAAGCCTTCATCTCCCCTTACCCTAAATCCCCCCTACATGTACACCTCCCCCAGCTTTCCCTTTCTCCTTGAGTAGAATCAAAAAGCCTCCACAAAGCTCAATTGCATGATAGGAAAAGAGGTGGTGGTTTTAAGCTAAAGGAAGATAGATTTAAATTATGTGTAATGAAGAAATCTTTATGATGAGAGTGGTGAAACACTGGTACAAGTTTCCCAGAGGGGTGGAGGATGCCCCGTCCCTGGAGACATTCTAGGTCATGTTGGATGGGGGTCTGAGCAACTCGATCTAGTTCAAGGTGTCATTGCAGGAGGGTTGGACCAGATGGCCTTAAAGGTCCCTTGCAGCCCAAATTACTCCATGAATCAATGACTCTCTGATGTGAACACATCTCCACACGCACCTAAGCAGCGGTGCCGTACTGCCCCTGAATGCTCTTTTCCTAGCTGCTGTCCCAAATGAGCTTTGATAATGCACTACCCATGGCTCTAAATGGAAATCTGATAATTTTAAAGTTTATTTTTAAATCTTTATTTATTTTAAAATATTTATTTTAGAATCTGTAACACATTGAATGCTGAATTTGTGGCAAACCACAAAAAAAAAAAAAGGTTTACTTTTGAAGTGTCAAAAGAATGGGGTTTTTTATTCAACAAGTGTCTTAAAATTGGAAAAAGAGACTACTTTTCCCTTCTGGTCAGTGATAATTTTACAAGATCATTTCATCTGCCATTTCTTCAGAGTTTCATCTAACCTCTTCCTAGGTGCCTGCATTTTCAGTGTCTCAGCTCCCTATTTCACCATGCCTTAGTCTGCTATTCATACTCTGAGGTTTGTCACAGTGTAACCTACCTGGTTTTATGCTTTACCACCTCTGAAGACCTCTTGACCTTATAAATTTACTGAGTTGAAAATATTTAAAGGCTACAAGGCCATCCCATCAACATCCCTTCCTATTCTGCATCAGACTCAGCTTCTTTCGGAGCTCCTCATGTCATCCAGATTTTATGTTCTCTTTGGTTTATGCTTTCCTCATGCTTTTAGAAACTCTGTGAATCATGTTAATGCCTCTCCCCACATTTTTAATTTTGTTTCTGGATCTGAAATGAGCATAAATATGTGATGGATGCTCCACAGCCTTGGCAGCCCTGGGCGCTAAAACAAATGAAGGAAAAGGAAAGAAAACTTGTTTTGAGTTTAGCCATAAAAAACATTTGCTTGCTTCCTGTGTGATTGCACCCAGAAATCTCTTTAGTCATTTCACAGTGCCTGATTTGGCACAAATGCTACCAAACCTAAGATATCAACTGGGCCCTATCTAAAGTGAGGGCAATCTGGGAGTCAACACAGTTCTGAAGGTAGCATAGCACAGGTAAATTCACCACACATAAATGTGGTGGATTGTTTGATCTCATTTTTCAAGATGGGAATTTGGTGCCATTACCAAAAAAGTTTGCAATTCTCCATCAGGAGCTTTCTGTCAAAAGAATGTTTTGATTCAGCATTACTGTGGATAAATGATGGGAGATGTAGTTACACCAAAGAGAGGATCCTCAGATGCCCAGACCTTCATGCGTTCCCAGGAGGCTGACGAGAATCCATAAGAAGCTGGTTTGAGAGAAAGCAAAGTAGGTTGTCTGCTGTCTAATTGGCATTTTTTCCCCAGGATTTTTGTCTATAAGTGAGCAAAGCCTGAAAATTAATGCTACAGGGGAAAATCGGCACGAAGGGGGTCTAAACTCATGGCCCCAAGGACTGCAGCTTCAGGAACATATGTGCTATAGATTGCAGCTTGAAACAAAAGCATCTAGATGTTTTCAAATTAGATGGTGGTTTTTGAACAACTTGTTCAAATTTTACGTGTGCCCACATGAATACTCCAACTTGCATCAGGCCAAACAAAAAATGTTGAAGAACTCATTTTTCCCCCGGGATATAAAACCTAATATCTACTTGGCTGTAGAAAATAAACAAACTGCAGAAGCTTAGAGGCTTATTTAAAAGCCAGCTATACCTTTGGTAAAAACTGGCAAACGTCAACTTTTTAGAGGGCTTCTGTGAGCAATGAAAAGGAAAAAACCAACCAAAATTCAAACCTACTTGACTTTGCAGTGTGAAGAGAAAAGCAATTCTGAAGAGCAGCCGGGCTTTGGGAACACAGCCTTTGCTGAGGGAACCCTTAGAGATAACCACTGCTTAGACAAGCACTTAAGTGATGCACCGGAAAAGAAAAATTTACTTTAATGAGATGTATGTTATAGAGCTGTGTTTTTACCACCAGGTTGCAACTAAGAGCTCATGAAAAAGAGAAATAGGAGTGCTTCTGAGATGGTGGAAACAAAATGTATTGCCACCACTGGTTGAACAGCCAAGGGATCTGAGACAGTTCCTCAGCACTTGCTGTGCAGAGTTGGAGCTGCTGTGCAGTGACGCTGCTGAACACCTTGAGGGAAATGCAGTAAAGCTCAGCAGAGACCATGTGGGCAGGATTTTAAACAAATTACACTAAAACCTGCAGAGTTTAAGTTTCTTTTAAAGAAACATTTACTGTGAACCTTCAAAGAAAGACCCTAACTTGCTCTAAGCCTGGCTCACAAGTGAAATGAAAGCCATCAGTGCAGAGCTCAATAGTATACAACCGTCCTCAATACACATTCCAATAAGAAGCAATTAATAGCCTCCAACAGGATAACAGATGAATAGAAAACAGTTCCTATGAAACTCTCATCCTTGCTGCTGCTCTAAAACACACTCTGAGGCTCATTCCATTTGTGTGAATGGTTTCTAAATAGCCCACTTATTTACAAGTCCATTTTTGCTGTGCTGAATCTCCCTCCTAGAAAGAGAACCATAGTTGACATTAATAGTAGTGCTGCAGCCAGAGACCCCCTGCAAGCACAGAGCTCCTTCCTGCTGCATTCTGGCTTGCCATGAAGTTCATTCCACGCTGATGAAATACTAGGGAGATGATGCAATAGCAAATCCTCTCAGTCTTGTTCATCTGTTAGTCAAATAAACAGAAAGGGAAGCTGGTTAATTTGGTCGCAGGAAGCCTTCTGTCATTGAAACGTCACAGGCAATAAATAACCACTCAGTGGGTTTTTGTTTGTTGTCTTCATTGCTCTATGACTCCAACAAAAGAGAATTCATCTGGTGGTGTGTTTAAATGAAGAAAAACATATATGTGTATATATATATATATATGTATATAGTCATTTATACAGAAGTCACATGGGGAAACCTAAGAAGTTTGCAAAGAAAGATCAAAATGGAAAATAAAACACAGACAATTTATAGCTGACTTTAGTTCTTTTTCTTCTTTCTTTTGGACAAGCTCATTACAGAAGGAGAGCTGAATTTCTGCCGTAGCTGCCTTTGCTCACAGGCTTCTGATGAGCAATCAGCACTGTGCACTGAAGCATGAACCTTATATGTGTACAGAAATTCACAGTTCAACAAATTCCCGAGATCAACCTGGAGATGGAATAACAACAGAATTAGATGTGTTATTAGAGATAGTGACCCAACACCTTCATTTTTTGCCTTTCATTTTACCTTTCCATATGCCTGCATCCAAAATGACAAGCTGAGTCTGCCTTCGCTCAGTCCCTTCTGAGATGAATTGTTTGATGAAATTTCTGCAGGCCAAAAGTATTATGGCTTTCTTTTTAATTTTGGTGTTGTTTTTCTTGCATTGCTATTCACATAGGAGCCACATATGGATGGAGGAGATAAAGGAAACTGTCACATTGTACAGGCTTTGAATTAAAATAAGTTCTTGCATCACAGTTTTTTTCATGAAGCAAAACAGATGAAGCATCCTGCATTTCTTCCACTTTTCTAAGAGGGATTACTCAGTGAGTTCATCTTTGCCAGTGAAAGCACCAAAAATTTGGAGTGGAACAGGTTCAATAATTTTAGTATCTCTTCTTGTCTACAAAGCAAACTTCTCATCCATATACACCCTCTCCACATGAGCCTCCACCATGACCCTGGTTATGGCAGTTTCCGAATGGCAGCTCCAGATCCTCTGTGGTGCACAAGCCACAGCAATGGGCATCTCCACGACACTGACAAGTGGGAGCCAAAACACTGATGTCTCTCGTTCATCAGGGTCATCAGCAGCCTGGTGGAGTAGGCAGATGTTGGTATTAAATTATAAGGATTTGTTAGGTTCAGCATTTTTAGTGTATCTTGGCTTACCTTCTTCAAATCAGTCAAACCAGGTATTATATATAAACATATGTGTGTATATATATATTCTGAGACAAAATAAGGAAAGCGTGGCAGTCTCAACTTTGGATTTACTAAAATTTTGGATTTATTTCAAGAATCTCTCCTACAGAAGGTGGACCAAGGAGCAAGTCTTGCATTAGCAAGGCACTCCTGGGTCATGATGACACCAGAGGGTTTTTCAGGAACATGCTGCCCAACTCTCAGCTTTTCAGAGCATGTTTTCTGGAGTGGGACTTCTCACTACACAGCACATGCTGAGACAGGCTGTTGGCACTGTAGGTGCATCAACAACTAACACATTTACCCCTGTGTAAAGGGAAGAAGGTCAGGCAAAAATATTATAAAATCAATACTTTGCTTTTTCTAAATTTCATTTAATTTTTTTTTTCACAATTCATTGTAGCTGGAACCAGTGGCAGACAGACTCTAGAGCCAGGTGACGAGACAAGAGTATTTCCAGTTGTGCCTGTTATGTCTCCTGCCATGGAAAGGCTGCTGTAAGCACCAGCCTCTTGCCTCTGAAATTAGAGTTTCCTCACTCGTTGGGTAACTCAGGATATAACAAGTTCCACATTTTCAGAAGTGAAAAAGAATTTGGCCTTGAACAGCAGGTGATATTTTTGTATTTCAGCTCAAACTTTTTTTCTTAACAGGGAAAGGAGAGGCTTTTAATTTTCCAGGAGCCTTATAAAAATAGTCACAGTAACTTTACTTTGATAACTCCTGTCTGTCATATCTGGGACTTCAGACTCCTCTTGCCTCATACAAGACTTAAACCAAAGCAGCATCAGCGACACCAGCAGCAGAGAGTCTGCCACTTCATCTATTTTATTATTTTACCTTAGGCTTTCCCCTTCTACCTCCAGTTGGTCACTATTTTCAAGATTTTCAGTCACTGAAATATCTTTTATTCAGTGCATATTTCATTAAACAAGAGATTTTGGAGCCATATCCTTGATGCACAACCTTAGTGAGGACAAATATTGAATGCACCCCATTTGCAGGAAGGTGGCACGGCAGGGTGCCCCCATCCCTGGGTCAGACCTTGCCGATGGCCAAGGGGTGATGGCTGTCACTTGCCTGTGTCAACTGTGCCTCTCTGGTATGGCATCCAGCATCCTTTGTCCTCGTACAAGGTCTGTCAGTTGAGTGGGAGCATCCTTCCTAATGCTGGAGGGCATCACAGCTCCTGCTGGCATCAATAACCAAAACTGCCCTGTGCAAAGATACTTATGGATGAGAAACATATTTACTTTATTCACTAAAGGGTTAAATACATGATCATATTTTGAAACAGTCTTCAAAAGACTAAAGGAAGTGCAGGTGTGCCTGGACAGCCTCAGCTTCCCTCATCAATGCTGCTTGAAGGGTCCTTTCCTGCTTCGTGCCCCAGCCCCTGCACAGTGGACCATTATCCACGGCCCCTGCATAGCCACGGGCCAGCGCAGGTCACCAGGCACTTCACGCACCAGCACGTGTGATGCCTTTCATTCATTTAAAGTCCTCTAGCTAAAGCATGTGTCCCGACAGGCAGAGAGGTGTCCTGTGGTGAGTGCTGGGGTTTTCTTCTGTCTGTTCCCCTTCAGAGCACTACTGCAGCTGAGGTGTCCCTCAGCCCTCTGAGATCCACCAGTTAACTTCCAGCTCCAAGCTACTGTCCCACAAGCACAGCATCACCGCTGCAGCTCTTCAGCTGAAGCGCCGAGGGTGGTGGCTCATGGAATCCCACCCCTCATCTGCCCTGCTCCGAGGATTTGAGGGCCCAAAAAGTTTGGGAACAGCATTAACATTGGGTGTCCCTTCCCTGGTATGGCCGCAGCAGGACCAGACTCCTCACAGAGCATAAGTCTGGCGTCACACCAGTGGTGGGGGATGTCCCTGAAGGTATTTTAATTAGTTCAGGCTGGCTTACTCTGCCATAGATACCATAGAGGATCACAAAGGCCCCACAGCTTTCACAAAGGCCCCACAGCTTTATCATCTCAGAGCTCTGAGCTATGTCTTTGGTAGCAGTTCGCTTCAGGTCTGTTTGCCATTAAATCATTATCAGCCCATAAAAACTGAAAATAAATCAGGCTGCTATTCCCCAGGCTTTGGTCATTTCCTAATCTCATGGAACACATGGAAATATCTATGCTAATGACATTGTTATGAATTTGGTTTTCTTGCTCATCATTACCATTTTAAAGTGGCTAAAATGGACTAGTAATCACCATAGCAACAAAGCAGCAGTCAGGGGGGCTACTATCAAGAGAATTTGATGTCTTAAAAGGGAATGTGGTTTTACATCTTTTCAATGAAATCTGGATGTTTTTTCTGACTTTGAACCAGATAACAGACCTGAAATAACCAGAAAGAAAATATGCACATTCTCACAATAGCACTGAATATCCCCAAATCTACACTTCTTATTTATTGATGTAAAGTTTAGGGGGCAATAGAGAATCAAGTAGGAATTGGTCCATCAGGAAGAATTTAAGTATGTGTTGGGGTAAAAAATGCATTCCAGTTGCAAAAGGACAGTGTTGTACCTGGGAAAGCAAATAACTGAGGTGTGCAAGAAGACCACAGAGTCTTGCTGTGCCTCAGCGCTCAGGGACTTTTTTTATAATAACCTTTCCTGCTTCTACCTACTCCTTCAATTGCTAAACATTCAAAGACCCTTAAAATTACTTGTCACAGTACACAGCACAGTCTAACATGGTTATTTTAGTTGTTCCTTAGATACTGACAGCCACAGCTAATTATATTAGAGATACAGATTTTTTTAAAATGTTTGTTACCATCTGGCTAAAAATGTTTAGATCAATAATGTCTTGTCTGTTGTCTCTTTCCTATCTTTGCCTGTTTTCTGGAAGACTTGGATATTCCAACTTGCAAAAAGTTGGAGTCAGGAAAAAGTAAATTGAGTCCGAGATAGAAATGTTACTTGATTTTTTTTTAATATTGAATCAGATCTGCATATATGCCTGACATGCTCTCTGGATAAAAACCTCTTCTGTGAAAATTAAGTCACTTGCAGCTCAGGCTGGAATGCTGGGATGTGCCATGAGCCCTTCACCAGCACATGGCAGCGAGACTGGGAGACAGGAGGGAACCAGAGTCCAGTTTCTCCTTGATCAGATATTTACCCTTACTTCCCTTATTTTGTTCTTCCTCCCCAAAATGCCTGACATCAGTAAACAGGCAATACTGACAGCAGGTACAGGCAAGACACCTGCCTACATGCAGGCCTCATTTAGCAGCCTCAGACAACAGAGTTTTGCAGCGCACAGCTCCTTCCAGCCCTATAAAGGCAGTGTTGAGTATTTTCTGCTGCCCCATGGCATGCCATGGTGCCAAACAGCTCAGGAACCATGTCCTGACAGCCAGAGCACAAGGCAAGGGCACCTTGTGGGCTTCAGAGCCCAGGATGGAGCTGTGGGTGGAGGGTGGCTGGAGAAGCAGTAGGCAGCTACCCCCAGCCACTCTGGCCAGCCTCTGGGCTGATCAAGTTACCAATAAAAGACAACAGACATTGCACTCTTGAAGGCAAAGACTTTTTCTAAGATATTTTTCATCTGTTTTCCTTGTTGGAACCTAAGGAACCAGCACAAATCCTGCTGGAGCTGAGGCCTCTCCAACTCTCCCTTGCCTACAGCTGCCAGACTGCTGTGTTGAGGAGTGTGAGATAGTAGCTTACTTCTGCCTTCAGCCTCCACTTTGGTACAAAAGCATTCCAGTATTACAGAGCACTTGGATTAACAACATCGCTTCTCTTCTTGGAATGTGCAAACAGAGCTTTCTTCTTATAAAGGACTTAGGTGCATGTCAAAAACTTGCATCTCAATGCCACTGCAATCACTAGGCACGGGGACCTTTTCCAAGACCTGTACACTGATCCGTAGCCAGGTGCTATTTTCACCTCATTGCTGATGAGCAAGTAGAAACTGCCAATGAGATCTAAAGCAGCACACTTACTCCAAGTTCCTTCCCTTCATTATTAAACACTAGCAGAGGGAACCAGCCTAGGGCTCAGGGAGGATGCAGGTTGTCTTCAACTCTGAGCTGAATGGAGCAGGACTCACCAGAAGACAGCTCACAGGAAAACACGATGTTAAAAACCCACCCCCGAGGTCTCAGAGGTGCCCAGGTGAGCAATGTTCTGGGTGCTGGAGACCTCCAGCTTCAGCACAGTGCAGCAATCCTTGTACCCTGTGTGGATGAGCAGCTCTTTCCCCATCCTGTGGACAGAGCACATCACCCCCACAGCTCAGCAGGCTCCTGCATGTTACCACAGCAGACAACACTGCCTCTGCTTATTAAAAACATATAGCATTAGATAGACCACAATGTTGCTTTTCCTAAAGAGAGCATCAAAACCAACATCTGATAAATGCACTTCAACTTCATTTCCTACAGAGGCTTCCCTTTAAATTGGTTAGAAGCCTCACTCAGCAGCTGTATTTCAGCAAAAATCTAACAAAGGGAAAGGGCATTTAGATTACCTCAACCACATCAATAGCAAGAGGAAATGGAGACCAAGGGTCTCCTGAGCCCAGGCTGGCTTGGCATAGCACAGTTCCCGTGGCTCTGACAGGCATATTTCTGATCTGCAGGCTTAGGCTCCAAAAGGAGAGCCTGGGTAGTTCCTGCAATTCAGGAGCTATACAAACCAGTATGAAAGCGTGGGAATTAACAGCAGGTCAGCAAGCTTGTCTGAGTCTGACATTGGTCTCAGTACAGTCTGTTTCTACCTGTGAGAAACTTAATTTAGGGAAGTAAGAAATTCAAAACAATAGAGGGAGTAAACAGCAACACAGCTGCAGCTGACGTTTGTTTGGATTCTTGGGATGTCTGTGTCGTAGATAACTAATAATGGTATGGTGTAGTTAAAATAGCCAATGAATCTATTGCAGTAGTTAAGCAACCAATAGACAATTAACATGAATGATAAACATACGAAAGTGTATATATATGACACTGGTTTTTAGAATAAATGCTTTTTACCTGCACTTTATGTTAGAACCAGTGCGTGTGGTGTTTGCCTCAACTGCGACATGAAAGCGGACAGAAAGTTAACTTAATAGAAGAGGATATAAGACACGGGACAGGTGAGACCCTTGTCCTGATGGTGTCCCTCTCTCTTCACCATGGCTGCTCTCATAATCTTGACACAAGGCACAGTGCAAGCAGTACGGTCCTTCCCACACAAAGCTGGCTGATTGAAACATAATGGACACCATAAATTGTGGAACAATGGGCAGAAATGAGGGTAACAGTCTAAAGAACTCCGTTTTGCTAAGAGAAAAGCTCAGGCTTTGCCTGAACCTTTCTGGCTGTAGATGCCGGAGAGGATAGCAGGACCCCTTTCCACCTCTGCCCACCCATCAGTGCCTTGGGAATGGCACCAGACCCTGTCCCCTGCCAGAGGCACAAAGCTCTGGCATTTCTGTCACTTGTCCCAGCTGGGACAGGCTCAAGCACAGGGTGTGACAACTCCCCCGGCCAAGAGAACCATGCAATGACTTGTACCCAGCCGGGAGCTGCAGAGGGGCAGTGCCTCGCTCCGATTGCTTGCTGCACAGGGATATGGGAGCTGCTCTGTTCCACCTCCCCCTGCAGCTGTGTGGGAGCTGGGAGCTCAGAGCAGGCACTTTCAACCAGCTGCTGAGGCCAGCAGAGCAGCACAGACAGCTTGGAGGGGCCACCAAGCTCGTGGTCACTGTGAGGGTCCTTCAGGCCAAAAGGTTTCAGCAGCTCTGTCCAGTAGAACAACTGCAGGGCTGAGCACCCACCATAAGCACTTAAAAGCACCTATATTTGGGATTTAATACCTCTTGGAGATACAGCTTTGCCAGAAATCAGAAGTCTGAGCAAGCTTGTCACCACCTTCACCCTTCTCACAGTGAGAGTCTTCTCCTGCCAGGTGCTCAGGTCTTCATCCAGCCTTGAGAAACCTGATGCAATCACCGAAATAACACTCCTGAAAGCAGGGGAAAAGGGTCTCTCATCAGGGCTTTCTTGACAGTAACAAAGAAACCCAACCCCGTAATTCCTAAAATCAAGAACGAAGAAGTAACTGAAACCCGGCACCTATATTTTGATAATATATTCTCCACCAAAAATGTTAGCAGCAAGAAGGATTACAATACAGTGTTATAAAGTATCTCAGACACAGAATAACATAAATAGCCTACAAAGGACTTCGTGCGATGTGTTTCCATGTGGAGCTTACAGATCAGGTTCCCAGAGCTGTCACAGGAGCTCCTCAACATCAGCAGCACTGAGAAACAAGCCCACCCAACATTCCCCACCCTGGTCTGGTGCTGGTGGTCTCCACGACTCGGACAGCTCATGCTCTCAAAAGGCAAGGGAACAAAATCATAAAGACAGAGATAAATACAGCAAATGCTGGGATCTCTGGCACCAGTGCAAGGACACAGATCTGGGTGTTTAAGTGCAAGATAGTGTTCTTTGCAGGTTAAGGACATGGGGTGTAACAGGAGCCGGACATTCCCCATCTAATGCGATTTAGTCCTATCTTGGTTTTAAAAATAGCAAGTGTTAGAAACTGTGTATACCTGCAGAAAGTTTACACTCAGGCATTTGTTGACAGGGATCTGGGAAGCCTGAGCTTTCTCCCAGCAGCTGCTGCTGCTGCTTCAACCCACAGCACATCTCACAAGGTAAGGATGAGGGTTTTTGCAAAGATACAGGACACCAGCACTTTTTTCACATGGCTGAACAACCCAATCCTGTATCTACCTGCATTTTAAACCACCTCAGGGTGCATGATGTGGCTAGAGGCAGCGTTGGGAGCTGAAGTGGGAAAGCTGCAGGAGCACGATGGCAGGGCAGGGCTAAGGGCCTGGAAAAAGAAATCCAACCTTTGTACGAACGTATCTGCTGAGCACAGAGAGGTAAGGTTTTGGCCCATTTCATTGGTGCACTCAGCTACATGTCCACAGGCACAGATGCAGAAAGAAGGTAAAACTGAAGAGTAACATGGGCTAAAAACCCAAATTAAATTAAAACATTTTAATTTAAATTTAACATTGTCCAAGATCCTTATTAATGATTTTTAGGGTGAAAACATGCCCCACATCAGATAACGTGCCTTCTGCTTCTTCTGCATGGAGGCTCTGAAACAGCCACCCCCATTTTACTCCTGCTTCCAAGAGAGATGAGTCTAACCCAGCAGAGCCCTGAGATATCATGCTCAAACTAAAAGCCCACAACCTCTCCTGGCTGTGCTTCCTGCCTCCTCTCTAACCATTCCTGCTCTGATTGCAATGGCCCCAAAAATGTGATGAGCAACAGCTACCCTCTCACCTTTTTTTTTACCAGCTCTGGTTGAAGTTTTCAGGGAAGGAGCTGGGTAAAAGTCAGTGCTTAAAGGAAGTGGATTTAGCAGATTAAACATACCTCTAACAACAGCATTCCAACTCTTTAAATAGTTGCACAGTCAGGTTTTGTGCCCAGTTAACTTGCGCACACAGACATTTCAGCTCAGTTTCTTTGAATTATTCTTTAATATTATATGCTCAGGATCAGCCCTTAATGTTTGTCCAAGTTACATTCAAAAGTTACCTCTGAAATCTGATGGACATGGCAAACCTGAAAAGGGGAACACAGAGACAATTGTATGTCAGATCCCTTACGGCCACTAAACCATACCTGGGCTGCAGATCCAGGGGCAGCCAAGCCAGTCTGTAACAGCTTCCTGTACTTTCTGGAAAGGTGGATAATGCACTGCTGTTCTCTCTGCTCTCACATCCTCTGCTGGGCTCCTGTCATTTTAGGAAGGTCTGGTGAGCCCTAGCATTGGCATAAGAGAAGCAGGAGGCAGGGAGCTCTTAGTTTAGCATGAAACCACAGTTACCTTAAAATGTTTGCTTGAGCACAGGCCAGAGCTCAGGTTTTTCAAGGTGTTTACCCAGCTGGACCCGGAGCCTGGTACACCTGTAGAAGCAGGTGTTAATAGCCTCCTGTCATCTCCAACAGTCATCTCCAAGTCAGGAGATACACAATAAGTTTTCACTAAGCCATCCCCCCTGTCAGGAATATAAAACAGTAAAATTACTCAAACAGTAGAAATAAATCTTAGGCTTGAGTTAGTAGAGCAACATGTTCAAGATGCTTGCTGAGGGTGTAGATGATTTTATTTTGTGTTTATTTTCCCCAGAAGTCAACAAATACAACTGGTATTTGCCACACAGTGACCTGGCATGATGACCATAGTCGTCATATATGAAAATGGCTGTATTAGGGCAATACAATAAAATCTACACTTTTCATACAGACATTCTTTATACACTTTTTTGCTTGTTTAAATGAAGAGTCTTAGTATATTTATACAGCTTCGAAGACAACATCTCTCCTTCTTCCAAAAGCCCTCCTGAGCCCTGCTCAGCCACAGATGGTGTGAGGAGCACCCACAGTCATCACAAGTCCAGTTTTGGACGAAAAGCCGCCTCTCCCTCATACTCCATCTGTCTTCCCTTCACCATTTCAGTCCTGCATCACATAGGTAAAGTGCTTAGCTGTGCTTTGCTTTCCTTGGAAAGTGCCCAGAACCACTTATCTTGCAGAAGGATTTGAGCACAGACACAGCTGCCACCACTCCAAGAGCTGTGCAGTCAGGGTTGCTCATTTTGGGAAGTCATAGGGGTCAACACACCATGAGAGCAATGTGAAGCTCCTTCTATGGGCAGGAAGATGGCTTTCCAAGGCATCTCCCCTGCCAGGCCAGTGTTGGGAGTAATGATGACATCCTGTGTAGCTTTGGAAACTTCCTAGAGCCTGTCCACTAACCAACACCAATCACACACTTCCTGCCAGCATCCAAAACACAGGGTATTGCAAGAAAAACCTATCTGACACACAGGAAAGCCTTGCATTATGAGAGTAAAGAAAGATGTGTATACATATATGCACACACTTCACAAGAAATGTCTAATGGAGGTTAGCTCACACCTCAGGACCCCTCCAGTTTGTCCCCAAATAATACCTAGAAGATTTCATCTTTTTTCCTGACTTTTTTTTATTTGGCAAACGGCTTCTTTTGGCCCCAAATACTTCTTGTACAGATCCCGTTTCTACAAATACATAACTTGCATTATATTTTTAAGGATTGTTAGGTTTAGAATCAACTCATGACTCTTATTCCTGTTGTGTGGCTGGTTAATATTCGTGACTGGCCAATGCCATTTCTAGTCAGAGGAGACATTTTTTCACAAAGCAAAACCAACACTGAATACAGTTGGGTTTTTTACAGACTTTATACTAGGAGTCCTTCCCAAATACTTATCTGACATAAAAAAACTTCAGAGAGGATTTTCAGAAGTTCTTACTGACTTAGCCATGAGAGGTTAAAACCTCATGCCCTGTGCTCAAGAGACTGGCATGGAGATATCTGAGCAAATAGCAGCTTAGGCTCAAACATTCCTTCCCAAACACCATTTTGCAGCAGGCAAAATCATCTACATCTACATTTGCTCCTCTGCAAGTACATATTTTGCTGGACAAAGGCTTGCACCAGTAAAACTGGCTTTGTCAAGAAGAGATTGTTCACTTTAAAGAGCTCACTCAACAGGTTCAAGAAGCATCTTCTTCCCCAGTCATGCAGATGATCGGGAGCAGAGACATGACAAATTAGCTTGAGAAAATGGAAGCCACTGAGTAATCCATCCAGCAGATATAGCAATTTAGCTCCAATTTATACAAAATGGAAGCTATAACAGGTGAAGACAGCATTAGTAAACTTGTGACATGTTCATCAGAACACGGCCAGTCAGTATCTCTAAATAATCAGGACTGAAATTACAGAGTTATTTTTGCAAGAGGAAGAAAATGGAACAGTGCTGAAGGAGAAAAACACAGGTAAGAAGAACCAGCAGAAAAGTTCTCAATTCAAAACTATCAGAGACAGCAAAGGAGGAAGAAAAGGGCAACTTCTCTTTGGACATAATTCATCTTGAACTTCCAGCTATATTGTAAGGTTAAAGCCAGCATCAAGTTACTAAACAAAGTGAGGATGAAGAGAAATTTCTGCTCTACGCATGCATATGCTAGTACATCCATTCACATGAGACCACCCTGAGATGAAATAAAGGGCAGGGGGTGAGAAAACGGATGAAATTTAGTCAAATGGGCCAAGGTTTGAGTTTGGTTTTTTGGGAAGGTTTGTGTACGTACATNCACATGAGACCACCCTGAGATGAAATAAAGGGCAGGGGGTGAGAAAACGGATGAAATTTAGTCAAATGGGCCAAGGTTTGAGTTTGGTTTTCTGGGAAGGTTTGTATACGTACATGAGGAAAAGAAGCTATAGAATAAACAAATTTGGTATTTAATAGGGAAGCTTAGTGAAAAAGGAAAGCTGAAGGAGATAATTATTCATATGCAACTATATTTCATGGAAATTGGCAAAGATGGAAGGAACTTCAGTGGAGAATGCAAGAGCAGAAATTTTGTCTAGTGCACACCTCAGCTAGGCTGTGAAGCTCCCAACGTACAGAAAAGTCCCACCTATTTAAACACAGAGAAAGGTATTTATCGTCCCCTCATCTCTCTGCTTCCCAGTCAAATCCAACCTGACCAAATACAGCATCAGTTCAGGCTAAATCTAGTATTAAAGACATGTTCGCAACTCCATCCTTCAGGCACTGCATTACGCCCACCTAACTTCTAGAGCATCCACAGCCCACTGAGGACATTGTTGCTGCAAGGGACTGATCTCTTTGCAATATCCCAATGTCTCTAAGACAGAAAATTAACTTCTCACATCTTCAGTATTTCTTACTTTCAAAACAAAAATATTCAAAAGTCTAAGACGAGCCAATAACTAACGTACGAAACATTTAGCCTAACCTAAGGAGAGCAATTTAGTGAATCCAGGGATTCAGTAGAACTTGGACTTAAATTAAAAATTACTTAAAAGTAACAGCAAAAAATCCCTCAGCTTCTCCAAGCTGAATGCTGTAACTGCCCTTTACCATGAATCCAGGACTGCACAAGGCCATGCCTTGCTCATGTGCACCAAGCCAGCATGTGTGGGTGACACTGCAGACTGGCTGGAAAGCCTCCCTCCTGCAGTAGGAGTTACAGGGAGAGCAGGTGAACAGCTCATTCAACCCAATTCTATGCTTTTCCTGGGCTGCTAAAGTGACCTTGAGACAGCAAGCACTGTTTTCAGGAAGACTGTGGTCCCCCCCACACACCATGGAGTCTACAGCCAAAACCAGACTTCCAGGCTCCACATTTTCCTTCCACAAGGCTTCAGGCAGTTGGGATTGAATCCAACCTCTGTGAGTACTGCAAGTGTAACTCATCTTGTACAAATATTTAATGAAAAACGCATTAGAGCAGTACAAGAGGGAAGTTAAGTATTCTCTGAACAACTTAAGTATCGTCAGAACACAGAAAATACCAGCATAAAACGCCATTATATCACCAGCTGCATTCCTGCTACCGTGAGAAAACTAAATACTGAAATAAGGAGAGCAGCACACATTCATTCATGTGTGGAGGATCCATCCCAGACTGATCTACGTCAGCCAAGCCAAACACAGAAAGGAGCATTGTAGAGACAAGTAGATGGGTCGATTGGATGACCAGGCAGCTCACTCCTGGGATTACATTCCTAAAGGCACACAAAGGGCTGAGAAGGCTGCGAAAGCGAGCGCAGGGCAGCGGGACAGCTTCCCTGGAACACCGCAGGATGAGGGAGCGTGGCCATGCATCCCCAGCAGGGTACAGGCTACGCACAGGCTCAGGCACAGCACTGCAGGGTGGGCTGGTGTGAGCAGAGAGTGGAGGTGACACAGAGGCTGCAGAACAGCCGTTCCTGGTTATGGAACGCTGCTCCACCCGCACAGCCCGGGGATGGAAAAGGGCTTATCCCTATCTCCAGTGCCCACCTGCAGCACAGTGGGGTGGAGCTGTGGCTGACAAGGAGTACGTACTCCTCCAAATAACCATGGGCTGCCTTCTCGCAGTGGCATCTTAGAAATCACTGCTTGCTTTTTCATTCCTTAAATTAACCATGTACTACACAGTGACTGATGCAATCATGGAAGAGACCTAACCAAAAATACACATACATTCTTCAACAAAGTAATGGCATTATTTAAAATATAATTTAAGTTCCTTGGGCTTCAAAAGCAATGAGAGCCACCTGCCGTGGCTATGAATCTGCCAAAAGGCACTAACTTGCTTTGTTCCAAGAAATCAGGTGTAGTTTTGATAGATAAGTAATTGAAGTTTGCAAGAAACAACATTAGCACAAAGCATTTTTAGGTTTATTTAAATAAAAATTATAATTTATACAAGACTTTTTAAACAAACAAGATTTTCTTAAAAAATGTACAGGGCAAATAATTTCATTATTTCAATTATTCATACAGTATAAGTCTTTTGTCAAACAAAAGTTACACTGATAATGAATTATTTACAGTTTCAAAATATAGACTCAAACTTCAGACATAAAAATTTTAACATCCATTATATTTCAATGATCAGTAGAAATTAAACATCTGCCAAAATGTACAGAGTTTGATAAAAACTACCAATGTTTTCAAACAGGTTTAAGTAGCCAAAAAACAGGTACATCCTTTCATCTCTTCAGTCGGGTAAAATCCCTTTTCTCTTTGTCTGCAGAACGAGGGTAGAGTTTTGCTGCTGGCATCCTGTGTGATGTTGCTACTAATAAATAGCTTGTTTCATTCAATCTTGCCTCACAAAAGCTACAGTGCACAGAAAGGCATGATTTCATATTTCAGCTTGTCTCGCCTTTTGAATTTAAATGGTCACTGATAAAGAATTAGCCAGTTTTCATCTCCCTTTTTTATTGTCTTTAAAAGGGACTCAAACTAACCAATGAACTTCTAAAGAAGTTAAATCCAATTACGCGTGAATGATCCAGACATCCACAGACAGGAACAGAATTGCAAATATAAACAGCAATCAGACAGACAGAATGACAAGAACATCACTTTCAGCTATTTAGAAGCACTTTACATTAAGTGTTCCGACCCAGCCTGTTTCTGAAGTGCACCAGGCTGTACTGCAAAACTAACTAGGAAGATTGGAATTTTAGGTGAGAGCTTCAGTGTAATTACACAAGTCAAGTATATATTTACTCATTGCCCATCCCCTCCTGCCCTACAGGCCTGGGAGGGTGCAGCAGGAGAAAAGCGTGAGTAAACACACGAAGGCTACCGTCAGTCTCTCAAGTCACAGACACTGCAGGTGCAGCTGTGCAGCAGGGAAACCGGATAACCCAATGTAAAGTGAAATTTGCAAAATATGTACACAGATGTCTGTCAATTATATTACAACTCTATTAAAAAAAAAAAAGAGAAATCCAGTCTGTTTTCTCTATATTAGAGCCACTGTTGCATTGCAGTTTGCACTAGGTTTACTGCTTTAAGGATCACTAACTTTTAAGTTCACACTGTTGAAGTGTGGATTCATTTCAAACGTCACCACATTAGATTTTATAAGATGTTTCTGATTTCTTCGCTCAGAAAATAAATTTTAAGAACATATTGTACACATGAGGCATTTCAGTCCGGGAAAAGGATAAAGATATCTTTTCTCCCTCTCCAAAGCCTAGGTATGGTTAATTGTCCTGGCACCATCAGTATAGATCCTATAGCTCCTCCAGGAACCAGAATCTAGGACAACCCTGTACACGAGGGTCAACCAGTGAAGGGTGGGAGGGGGAGGAGGTAATAAGTGCAAGTCAACTGATTTCCTACTGAAACTGCTGTTATGATCAGAGTGAAGGTATAAATTACACTTGAAAAATGATACAAAAATAAGAAAAAGAGCATGCTCTCTGTAAAAAATATAGTTTTCTGTTTCTTCAAAAAAAAAAGGATAACCTTAAAACACACCAAAGGGATATTTTTCTTAAGACAAAATGAATGAGTCTGATCAAGATTTATGTAACATTAAGCCATTTTAATGCCTATTTGTTAGCCACACTAGTTATTCAAGGAAGATTCTAGAAAGGAAAGACTAATTATAATATGTAGCAATTACAAAAAAGAAATTACCCAATTTTAAAGTAGTTTTGATGAGAAAGATTTAAGATCAAGAATTTTTATTTAAACATGTAACCTGAATGTGTGAAGTTATGAAACCATACACTGTCAAGCTACATCCACTTTAAACGGTGGCAGAATGGATTTCCCACCAGCTTCACTTATATTTGAAGTTTCCAGGCCCTGAGTTACAGCATACCAAAGGTGGTGTTAGAAATGCACCCATTTCTCAGGTCATGTACAGACATGTTCAAGAGCTACTCTAAAGCGAGAACTTGAAAATTGCATTTTAGCCATTACAGTGGTTTCTCCCCTGTTCTTGCTTACATTTCCACCCAGGGCACACTCCATTAGTGTTTCACTTTACAATACTCAACCAAATTATGGTACTCAACAGTACTTCTTCATATCAAATTTATATTAAGTTCTCATATCCTACTTCATGGCCAGACTAAAATAAGGTTTGTATAGTTTGACTGCCACCTTCTTCACTACTCCTGCATTTACTGACACACTTTAATGTAAAACTGTGCTAAGAGTTAAACACCCTTTGGTGTTCGCTACCCCTCTCCCTCCTTCATTTTACCCCTTTCCCTACAAAAAAAGGAAATTCCTGTTAAAAAAAAAAAAAAAACAGAGAAAAAAAATCCATGAAATTAAGTCCCATTTTTACATAAGAATTTGCATCTCCATTGCTTTTTTTTAGGGCCATTCATACAATGTCCGGTGACATCCATACTACTCAACTCTAAAAGACATAGCAAAGGAAAAGACACTCTGGAAGGCTTGGCATAACTCCTACTGTGCTTTCATGAAAATGCAAATAAAATTCTAAACCTCTCAGATGGGTGCTTTCTATAGAGTATAAAAGCTTTCTAATATTAAAGACAAAGGTCAGTATGTGCTTTGCTGCTAGACAGGCCTGAGAGAGTTTAGAGGAGTGTAGCCTTCCTGTTTTACCTGGCAATTGGGTTTAATCGTTGCTAAAATTAAATTCTGCAAGAGGGAAGACAGAAGCACACCAATGCTCCTCAAATTAACCTTTGAGAGGAATTAGAGCTTTCAGTTACTATATTATTGCAGGTTTTTTATTACAAGGTAACTCAAGACAAGAGACAAATTAAAAAAGGTCACATCTGAGTTTAGTTTAATTACTCTCACCTCCCCCAAAACAAAAAGCCTTCAAGTCTTTAATGCATTAACATACAAATGCCTTGTACATGCAACATGTACAACAGCTGAGCCCTTCTAGGACAAGTACCTATAGAAATATAATTATATGATGCCTAACATTTTAGGAACAACATTTTGGTGCCCTCTTTTATAAAAAGTATCTGCCTTCCTTCCTTCCTCTTTCTTTGGTTAATGAGGAAAGGAAAATACAGTTACAAACTTTCTCCTCCAATTCACTGTACAAGTAATTTAAACATCTCTATGCAGGAAAAATTGAAGTTAACCAAACCAGTAAAACAACCTTCTGCAATGCAAAAATTAGCAAGAAATAGTTACTTTAAATGCAGTTGTAAATATGGAAATACTAAGATGGTAATACTTCCTTGGTGCTGCTATCAGTTTTATTAAGGACCCAATGAAAAACTCCAAGCTGAAGAAGGAGACTTCAGGCTGCTGCAGTCATCATTCTCACATCTCAGGGAAAAACAACTAAGATAAAGGGACAAATGTATCCCTAGTGACATCAGTGGAGATAAAGGATCAATCTGTTATACAGTCAGGTCTCTAAGCATCTTCCCAGCTTTTAATGTCACTAAATAAACATTAAAAGTGCTTAATGTGCAAGGCTAATAGTGATGATAGCACTTTCACTGTTTTGTTTAATTTGGTTTTTTTTGTCTTTTTTTTACAAAAACCTTAAAAACAAACATGAAGGCATATATAAAATACACTCGGTTTATGTAACAGATAGAATATAAACCACCAGACAAGAAAAATTATTGCAAAATAGATGAGGATGTTCATTTTCTTCACTACCAAGTCATACAATAAGAAAGTTTCCTTTAGCTCTTCCAAAATAAGATACTAGCTTTCACTGCTGGATGGTGCAGATGTTATTTTCACGTACTGGCTGAAAATCGTCTCAAAAGCTTCATCTCTGTGTACCATGGCACCAAACACCAAAGGCTAAATGACAGAAAAAAACCACATCATGTCAGTACACAAAGAAAAATAATTTCTTCTAGGTGTATTTTTATCAAGTGAATAGTAACAGGTTAATTGCACTAGAAATGCATTGATAAAGACAAAATAATCATTTTCTCTACTAAATCCTTAACTATGTGGCATAGCTTCTAATATTTTTCACTTCCTTAAAAACTTCATCTGAGGGTCAGGCCCTCCCACCTCAAAGCTTCCTCCCCCATGGGTACTCCCAAGCCAACAGCTTTTTGCTTCAGACCGCAGTGCAAAGCAGCCCCCATGCTCCTGATGTAGGATGCTGGGGAAGATCTTTCTGAAGTGTTAGAGTAAAACACACCAGATGTAGTAGAACGAGCTGAATATTTAATTCATTAAAATTCTGAAGACAAACATACTGAATAATAGAAAAGTGAATTTTTTTAAAAAAGAGAAAAAGCCATCCACTGGCATTAGGGGACAAAAAAGCCTTTATGCTGGTGCTAACCAGAGGAGGAAAAGAAGGGTAAGAAGTCCAACACAGCAATACAGATAGCACCAGCTACTTACTTTCTGTGTAGATGGTGTTGATACAGCAATACCCATCCCTGATCCCGGGAGAACAGAGAGCACTTTATACTAAAAAAAAAACCACAAAGAGAAACATAAGATACCTTCTGTACTGAACAACTGCAAGAGATGCTGCAGAGGTTACACAATTCATCACTGGCATGTCCTGCCAGCCACAACTAAGAGACCTCTACTAAAACCAGGATGAAGCCAGCTGCCATTCTCAGATCCTGGACTCGGTGGGTACAGCCTCACCCGGACAGCCAGGACCCTTCACTTCCTCCCATGAGCTGCAGCAACACTCAACCTGCTGGACCCAGCCCCAGCCCCAGCCCCAGCCCCAGAGCGAGCATCAGTCCCACTCCAGCACGCGGGAGCTGACCCAGCCGTGGTGGGAACCGCAGGCAGCCGGCCGGAGCGGGCAGGGCACAGCCCAGTTGTTTTTAGAAAGGAAGCCCATAAAGACAAGAAGGAATACAGCTGGCTGAACCTGGGAGTGTTCACAGGGAGAAAGAGACGTCCAAGTCAGACCTGGGTTTCCCATCTCCAAATAAAACCAGGCACAGCACATTTTTATGCTTGACTGCATGATCCCTGTCTCATCTTCATTAAAAACACTACACAGATGCAAAAGGAACTTTATGGCAATAAAGGCCTACTGAACAACAAACCAGCATTACTTGAAGTATGATGTTTGAAATCCATTAATATGAATTATTAATTCCAGTAGGAATGTTCAATTTGAGCATAAGCTGTCTGCTTTATAGACATGTCATATAAATAGAAGGAATTAATTTGAAAATCTGGGGGTACTTATGCAGTAGTAGACACCAGGCTGAGGTATTTCTTTGCTCAACATTATTTAATCTGTGGTACAGAATGCAGGAGAAAGCAGGGGTGTCTGTGTTCAAGATAAGGACAAGCTCAGAAAGAACAACAAAAAGTGATGTTGAAGGCCATAGAGAGTGATGCAAGGCACCAGTGAAGCCTTTAGTAACCACAGGTTTGATAAACCTCAACCAAAGGAAGGATGACACCGCCCTTGCTGTGCTTCCAATCTTCCACTTCTCGCCTCTGTTACTGATGGGTCCCAACTGGATGAAACTCCAGCCCATCCCAGTCTGGCTATTCTAATGACCTATCTTTCTCCACTGAAAACAATACTGCCTCCCTCTGAGGCACCTACTTTTAAGATGGTGCATCTATCAATATCCACACCTAGACTGAAATTAGTAATACACAATTCCTGCTACCAAGAAATCTTCTTAAGGCCTATGCAGCTCTGGTCAACACTGGAATTAATAAACAACATAACTTTAATTTAAAAAAAAATGCAGGAGCGTAAGGCTGTAGTAAACTAGTTTGTCTTCCTGCTCAGTGCTGAGTCCGAATAAGCAGTTCTGGGAAACATGCATGACCAAAGAATTACAATCCACTTATACATATTGTCAGTGGCATGCTTTTTCAAAATAACAAAAGCACAAATGCAAAACATGAGTAGCTGAACAGAAAACCAGTTTTCTCCCCTATCTGCCACACCAACCACACATACCTTCTGGATATCTGTTATATCCGACAGCTTTATAACTTTATTTCTTTTTGATGAGCCGGATTTTGAGCTTTCAAAGCACAAGTAACTGAAAACAAGAAAAGAAAACGCTCATTTTGATACAGTGTTCTAAAAAAAATCTCCCAAATATTCCTCTTGTCTGTTCTGAAGTTTGAAATCTCGCAGGTTAAAATAACTTCCAAGATGAAAAAAAGAGGTTCAGTTCAGTTATGGCTTCTAATTTAGTGCAAACATTTATAAATCCTAGCAACTGACTGATGTGTCTGAAAGCCCAGAACATACGGTATGCACACACACACAAAAATTCTTGTATTTATATTACTGCACTGAATGGTTAAACCTGACAAGCATTTTAAAGACACACAAGGGACATATATCCTTAAACAGTTGAAATACCAAATCTCAAAAGGCTTATACAGCTTTCACCATCCTAAAAGAAGATTAATGAGAAACACTGAGTTAGTTTCATGTTATTATGCTGCAGACAAAAGCTCAGATTTCTAAACACTGGAGAGTGGCCTCCATCACTAGGTGACATTGCATACAGATGAGCTTTACTTCCTTTCATTACACTCCAAAGGAACTTCAGTGCAAGACCCAAACAGTAATGACCACAGTTATTCAGTCCTGGGAGGCTGGGAGGTAAGCAAGGAAATTTAAAAAAAACAACCACTCACCCATAAGAATTTGAAACCAAGGCTTAATATTCAGTTTTCTTTTTGTTGCTGTCATTTCAAGGAAGCTATACATTCAGCTTCCTTAAAAAAACCCCAAACTAAGAGTATTTGTCAAATTGCTGTTGATCACAACTTTCACAGTATACTTAGGTTTTAGGTTTCTTTTCTAGTATATATACAGTTAGCATGTTACCCACATCAAGGACTGCAGCTATGAACAACTGTCTATATAGAGCTACTTTGCATTTCTATGCAAGCCTTTCCAAGGCAAAATCTCATCTGTTAAGTGTAGCCACACACCAGAGTCAGCTCTCCCTCTCCTACGATGCTTTCTTGAGGTTGCAAAGCACCTTGAAACGGCATTTCTGGTTCAAAACATTGTTAAAGGACCCCTTTTAGATTCAAACTCTTTCATGTCTTGAATTTCCCCCCTAAGAAATGTGCGCAGTGACTCACTTTTCTGTGACATAAAGAACTCCATTCCTGATGTAGTCTGTAGGCATCTTCCGATCCCTGTTTATCAGGCAACAGCGCCAGCCATTTTCACACACTGAAAAAGTTGTAACAAGAAATCTCAGCTTAAGAAAAAGACAGGCACTATCCCCAACAGTCTCCTTATACAATAGAAAACACTGATAGATACCTAGAGCTAAAAGTGCTTAGAAAGAAAAGCCTAAATCAGGTGTTTTAGACATCATAACACCTGTTTTAAAACTCATTTTGAAAAAAACAAAATAAAAACCACCCACACAATTATTCCCTTTAACCTGACTACTGGATTTGCATAACCACAAAAGGCACACCAGGCTGCGCACTCTTTCAAAGAGCTGCAAGGATATAGAACGAAAGAGACCATCTCCATTCATCCTAATTTAAAGCAAGACTTTTAAATCAAAAGGTTACACCTATACAGTGCACAGAAAAGGAATTCAACTTTTAACTATTCTTGGCTTTTTACAAAATATTCTACTAATGTAGCCTTCCTGTGGCATCATACCTGGCAAAGGACGTTCATTCTCTGACAGGTTAAAAACTTCATGGAAATTTCCTCTCTTGGTGGTATGAAAACGACTCGTGTCTTCATCTTTGCTTATTCCAGCTGGGGCACTCGAGCCCACGTAACTCCTGGAGGTTGCTGTTTGAAGCTGCAGAAAAAGAAATAAAATTCCAAAATCTGAGAAGCAACATTTAAGCTACACTCTTTAAAAAAATTTAGCTAACTACTCTTTCTTAAAAAAAAAAAAAAAGAAATCTATAATGCAACAATTTTCATTAACTATGTCCATAAATTAACTTTGGACTACTGCACTATACTGCTGCTACAGCACAAGCTTCTAATATGGTACCTGAAGATAACCTTTCAAAGTGCTGCCCTTTGACAGACACCCTTTGCTGGGGTGAAGCACATGGTGCTAAAGGCAGCAACCTTAAAATACCATTTTTCTACAGTAAAGTCTATGTCTCATTAGGTACAGCTAAGTCACTGCAAACAGCTCCAATGACAGCAACTAGTGGGACTACTAACAGACAATTTATTATCAGTACTTGGCTCATCTTCAAGAGATAAACAAAGTATTACTGCACAAAAGAAGTTCAGAAAGAAAAAAGAGAAAAAAAAAAAGGCCACACAGAACTGCATAAGCTCATTATGAATACAAATGCTGAAAACGGAAGGAAGTTTTCCACACTATGATCCATACCTTTTCATGCCCTGACAGCTAGCAGGAAAAGAAACAAACAACACAAATGTGACAGTGACAAAAGAAAAAAAGTGAAATCTATTTAACACTATAATACACAGAATAAAACATGAACTGAGTGACACTGCAAGATCTTGCTCACAAACCAAGAGACTACACACAACAAATGCAATTAAAAAAGAGTTATGAGTGGTTAGAGCACACCAGTTCAATTTACTCAGGTTGCATTAGAACCATTGATCTTTCCTGTGCTTTGAAGTTGCACTGAATTTTGACAGTGCTGACACATGAAACAAAATCTGAATGTCAGCATCCTTGGCAGGCAAAAAAGGTAGTATGGAGCTCCTGAAACCAAAGTACTTGAGTAAAATCTACTTTTAAACAGAGCTCCTTAACCACTGGAGACTACCCTGGCAACAAGCCTTGCTTCTGGAAGGACAGCAGGCAGTTTCTTTGGGAAAGCTCGCCTGCATTTTCATTTTCATCTTGGTAGGGCACCACATGATTCCAAAAGCTGGCACAAGCTTAGCCCTACTGTTCTTAGCCCTACCACACACATGCAGTTAAACAACTGGCAAACTGACAACATGGAAGCTCAGGACTAAGCTCTTCTTCTGTAAAGGCTCAATGCTGCTGAAGGCCAACCAGCCTTCAGCTGCTTTTTTTGTTACTCTGCACTAAATTGGCAGCACTCAACACTTCACAGGATTTATACACTAAGAAAAGAAATCCAAAGTAAATGAAAAAATGTGCACTGCAATTGCTAACTAGAAACCAGATTGACAAAACAGGCACTGCAGAGGGCATTTGCCATCCACCTTTTTAGGGTACCTGTAAGACAGTGATGCCTCAGGGGGAAAAAAATGAAGTAACTTGACATGGAAAGCAAATGGCTGACAGTAACTATTATCACCTCACTTCTGCAGTGCTGAGGCCTTGAAATCAAGGAAAATCACAGCTTCTCCAACAATCTGTGTGCAACTAAAGACAAAAATAATTTCCTGAAGGCCTTCTTAGACAAGCTATTTGGCTGCACATGCACACAACCAGGTGGAGTGCCACGGCCCCAAACAAAAATGAGCAGAGCAAGAGGTCTAATGCTTTTTGTGCTGGAATAAGGACTGTTTCTGCTCTCTGCTACACTGCTTCCTACCTACCTGTTATATAAAGAGATTACGAAAATGGAGTTTAAACTACAGTACCATGACCCATCTGGAGGCTGAAAACATGAGTAGGTCTGCTCTTACTTCTAGTCCTGCCTAACACATGCAAATGTTTCCTCTTACCACGCAGGCTTGAGACAACCAATGGCCAATTACTAAGAGAAAATCATTGCATCCAATTTTGATAAGCCTTAAATCTAACTGGAAGTGACTGGATTTGTAATGCTGGAAGAGTCCCGTTTGTCTAAAAACATCACCAACAACGTGGAGGTATTTCTTTTCACTTGATCTGTCACCAGCTTTTGACATGCGACCTTTACCCATCAGATGCTGTTGTCAGGACTGTTCTCTAAGGACACAAGGTCACAGTGGTGGTACAGGCAATTAATATTGCATTGTGTCAAAGCTTACTGTGTCCTGTACGCTGTTTAATGATAAGAAGCCGAAGCAAATGCACACATCCTGGCACTACATGCTTTTGTGCTCTGCCTTTTCTACAAAAAAAAAAATGAAAAATCCTCTTTGGTTTTAACCTTTTAGTACAAAAATCTATTTTTCAGACTATGAGGTTTGCAGAAATCTCTCATGGGGTAAGAAAGGTTCTTTAAAATTACTGAGATCAAAGACATTTAGAAGTAGGTAATGCAGTCCTGCACATCCTTTCCAGGAAGACAAGCCAAGGCCACCGAGCCAGACCTGGTAGTACAAAAACCCTGCCTCTTTGCAAAACTAAAGCCATGAAGAAAAGCCAAAAGGAATAATTATTCTCTAAGTTTATGAACTCAAGTTCAGCAATTCAGAATTTTTCCACCCCTAAGGCAGATTAGAGAGACCTAGCAAGAAGATGCCACAACTACCACAGTATGTGAAAGATAACCTGTAAGTATGAGAAGCATAGAAACTTTTAAGATCATCTCCTGCAAGCAAGAGAAATACAGGCCATGGATGGCTTCATCCAAGTGCTTATTTACCCATCTCATCCCCTGGAAAACAGGAACGGAAGACTCACTTTCTGTAACAGAGTGTCCTTCTTGTCCACTTCCTTCTGAAATACTCAATTATGCTGCAGTTATTTTACCACCCTCTGCTCCACCATCCCCCAAGCCCCAGATTTCTTCTTAACAACTGAGAGTCCATGTGCTTATCCCTTTTGCTCTCCAGTTGTACACCCAGGATGAATTACTGCTCAGTACTGTGCATTTCAGGCAGTACTCAGATACCCCATGAATGCAACTACAGATACTGTGCTAAGAGGCATTAAGTGAATGGGCTTAGACTCAAGATTTACTACAACTATTTCAATTTTTAAACTAATAAACATTGACAAGTTCAGGCATATGGAAAAGCTCTGACTCAGTTACCATGTCAGGCCCAAAAACAATTTATCAAGATGCACAAAACACAATACTTAGTGATTTAACTATGACATTTTAACAAAAAGAAAATGTACTGTTGGAATACAAACCCAGTGAAGTAATTTATTGTCACTATGCTAAAAGGCCACCTAATACAAATAACCGTAAGACATAACGTCTTATGTGAACTACCTTATTACCTTTGTTAATGACTATCCCATTAGTAAGCTGCATATTACACTCAAGCCTTTATTTATTTTTTCAACTAACTGTTCTTCAATTTACCTAAGCAGGTGAATTTCCACTGAAAAAGAATGTCTAAGAACAAAGATAGTGGATCCAAAAAGATTATATTTGACAATAAAATTGCACAGAATGTATGCTAAAGAAATTGGTATGAATATGGATGGTGATATATTTGTGTGTTTAGCTTCATGATTCACAATATATTCATACATACATACACATGTTTTATTAACTGATTCCTTTCATACAAGAAAGGGAATCCATAGAAGAACTATGAATCTTGAAAATAATTTAAAAATGGATATTACAATCAACTAACATTGATTGTAAGGATTTAATTAACCTTCTCTTTAATGTGCTCTAGTCACTGGAGAAAAGGAAAAAGGAGAAAGTGATTTGATTTTCAGAGGCTAAGAACATAGGGACAAAAAGATTCATTACCCTTACCCGTCTTGACACTGTAGCATTGGATCTTTCTTTGAGCTGAGGATCTGTCAGGAGATTTATCCAGATGATATAAGGAGTATCATACTTAGCTCTTAGTCTGGGGCATCGTTTGAAGACAAAATCAATAAGGAAAAACTTGATTCCAGCATAGAGTCCTGAAAAAAAGGTCACTTCAGTTTGAATGCTGAAGAGGCATTAAGAACATGACTGTTGTGATCATATTTCTGGAAGTTCACAAATGAAACTGAATTCTGTATATTCAGTCACAGTTTTAAACCACTCTCCCGGGTTTACTATTTTGATTCTTCTTCCAACACCAGAAAATTATTTTTCTTTCCCTCCTATCCCCAGTTCTTTTAAACATTTACATAGCCACTATTATGCAGAAGAACATTTAAATAATTCAAACATATGTTCCTTATTACCTATACCATTCTGAAAACATGATATACTACCAAAACAAAAAACACACCAGAGCATTCAATGATGCAGCTCCTGCAAGAATTTTAATGGCAACAGAGGGCTCTCACGTACTACATAAAACTCTGTCTTCCAGTCCCAACTCTTATCTTACATAAGTTATTTCCTTGCACTCCATCAGGTCAAAATGGGCTAAAAATACTCTCTCAAAACTCTACTGAGTGCAACTCATATCTCCTGAAAGTCAGAGTAAAACAGTTACTCCTCACACATCTAAATTCAATTGCCATGTCAAGCAAACCTATATATATGTTAAATCTAACAAAATTTGAAGTTCAGTGCCACTATAAGTAATACTCATTTGATTATATCATTACTTTAAAGAAAAAAAAGAGAGTTCTCAGTTCACAGTAGAGGGCTTCATACCTCAGCAAAGAGTCTCACGCTGTAGTGAGAACCCTTTTCTCAATTCCCAGTTGAGACTGAGTATCTGTAACAGACCCACAGTAATCTGTTCATTCTGCCCAGCCCATCCTCCAAGTTTTACCATGAGTCCCACTGACTCTTATTTTTTTTCCTACACTGTCATTTCCATGCCTCCTGTGTCATGCCACGTATTTCATTTACAAGGATGTATGAGCAAAAAACCCTAAACATACAAGATTTTCCAGAAGCTTTATAGTTGACAGTCTGAAAAGTTCTGCTACCAGCTCATCACAGACTTCTCTTCAAGAAGCAAAAGCATTATCCAGTCTTCTTCTATTATACACTGAGATGGTTTTCAAAATGGTCGTGACAAATGATGCCAAGAACAATGAAAATACTCTAAAACATTGCATGATTTATTAATGCAAGTCTTCTCTCTTAAACTCTAATATTCTCCCTCTAAAGATCATGTAAGTTTTAACCATTAAGTCTAGACTGTAACAGGTTAATTATTTATTGTGTTTACCCAATGCAAGCCCAAGAATCTTGTAGGGCAAAAAGCAGGATGCAATAAAAGCTGCCCATAGAGCAAAGTAGAGCTTCTGTGTTATTTCTGGCTGGACCCACATGAACAAGCTGAAAACAAAAAAGAAGCAAAATTTTATTACCAGTGCTACAGATATTGGTCAACTCTTGTTTTAAAAGGGAAGAAAACCTTGCATCAGATAACTTACTTTTTAAATTTTTCCAGTATGTCTGCCATCTTGCCAAAAAGGTTCTGCATAAGAAGCAAAAGAATTAAAACCAAGTCCTGGATTGTTTGGGGGTTTTTTGTCCGCATAATGGAAACAAACAGCTTTCTGACTTTGTTGGCAAGCAATTCCCAGAAGTGATTTTTAAAATGAATTTTTAGCCATTTATATACTTCACAACTGAATAAATACGGAACAGAGTAGCAACACTTGGCGATTACTTCCATCTCATTTAACCTTATTCTGTAACTTGTGATTGATTGTTACAAGTGAAGAAGCTATTTGATCCCACTGTCATGACTGGAAAGCACTTACATTACTGCAAATATTTTAAATTAAGCTGTCAAACTATGAGTAAAGAGCTTCTGTGAGTAAGTAACAAAATGGAAGGTTTCTTCACACATTTTGAGTGCTGAAATTTCAGAAAGTGGTTACTGAGTTCATCAAAAGGACTATTAGCTTCTTGGAAACAGACCATTATCAGGTTTTATAACGTACCCTCGAAGACAGCAGATTTCAAGTAATTCCAACAACTGTTGATGCAACTGACCCCTCCTCAGGACTAAGGGCCATATTCTCTGACCAATCCTTACTGTCAGAGCACCTGAAAATTTCACCTTCCCAATAGATTTCCAAAGGTGTTCATACAAACATGTGCACCACCCCAGGCAGAAGGAAGGAGCTGAGCATTCACAGTCAGCAAGAGAAGGTTAAACCCCTTTTGACAGCAGCACATCATCAGGCATGGCACAAGGCTGCAGTTCAACTGGATGGTGCAGTCACTCAGCTGATACCTCACCCAACTCATGGAGCTGGGAGAAAACCTTCCTCAGCCTCTCCAACACCAGCAGATTTCAAGGCTTGGAGGGGGTGGAGTTTTCAAAAACATGCTATTTAAGAGATGCAGTGCAAACTGTTGAATTAACACAGCTAAACAGACAGCAGCCTTCAGCTAAATCTTAAAGGAACAGAGTCAGCTGCATCATTTTATAACTAGCAGATTTGGGATATGGATCCACACTCCAGTACATTTGTAAGATTCACCACCCAAACTACATTATCAGAAGCTTATATGCATATATAAGGTAGAAAACTGTGAAAAGTTGCTTCTGTTCCCCTCTGGAGCTTGCTCAGAGTTGCAGTCAGAGAATCTCAACCAGCTCTCTGAAGCATCATGCCATTTCAGAAGCTCCAGGAATCTCCATGAGATCTCCATTGCTCGTAGGTAAAGTTCCCTTTGCAAGAAAAATACTGCTTCTTTAAGCATTTGTTTCCACATGCTGCTTAACAACCTCCTTTGACCACTCGGACTATGAACCCCCTTGCTCGTAAGGAGGCAGCCGGAGAGCAGCACAGTACCTGCGCCTTCTGAGCCACGTCCAGGACAAGCTGAAACTTTTCAGACACGGTCAGGTCCTCTTTTGGGTGCTCCTTAGGCAAGAAAGAGACAATCCATTAATTCCAGCTCAGATAAAATAAAACGTATTTTACAAAATTCATCAGAAGAAGGTGATCCCTCAACATTCTTGGCAATACTCCTCTCACTTTAAATAGTCTCTGTATTTACCATTTTCCTCCCTTGTTTAAGATCTACTTTTTATGTCTTTCATTGCTGGTTATTTTTAGTTTTCAATGCTTTCGGGGGCTCAGAGGAGACTTTATCACTCTCTACAACTATCTGAAAGGAGGTGGAGGTCAGTCTTTTCTCCCAGGTAAAAGTGACAGGTCAAGAGGAAACGGCCTCAAACTGTGCCAAGGGAGATGTAGATCAGCTGTTCAGAAAAATTTGTTCATGAAAAGGGTTGTCAAGCCTTGAAACAGGCTGCCCAGGGAAGTGGAGTCACCATCCCTAGAAGTATTTAAATGACACTTAGATCTGTCACTTTGGGACACATACTCAGACCCAGCGATGGAGCTGGCAATACTACACTAACAGTTGGACTTGATGTTCCTAAAGAAAATAGAATGCAAGAATTCTTGAAGATCCCACAGGACCTAATTTGTCCCAAGATGATAAATTAAAATTCATTTCAGAAATGTGTTTTATGTTTGGAACATTTTAGGGTAAAGCATCTGAACCTAAGAGTACTCTTAGTAAAGACTTTTAAATTACAAGAGACGAAAAAAAAATGTAGTGTCTTTACTTGCACCTTGCTCTTCCTTCCTTCCACAACTGCCCACACAGATACAGAGTTTAAAGGGGTAATTTTTTTTTGTAGGTGTACAGGTGAAGCTGATCAAAGACCTACCATCTGTTCAGAAACTTCAGGCACAATGCTCCACTGTATTCTCCAACCCCTGGAAATTACGGAAATAGTTAAAGAGAGCAAGAACTTCACCTATCAACACAGATTATTTGTAAAAGGTTAAAAAGCAGTTTTCTGCAATAAGCACTTATGGTTTAGAAGTAAATAATATAATTCCCAAATTAATGAAGAACCCACAACATAACAGAAGCACAAGTGGCCAACAACAGCCAGCTTTAAAAATATTAGTTAAGTGGATACTAAACAGAATGACTGCTTGTGGGTTTTACAACAAAATTTGATGGTGTGCATGGAGTAAAGGATTAGGAATATTTTTCTCTTATTTTTTCATGTGAAAAAAATCACATCAACTTATTCAGAAGCCTACTTGCTACCAGCAATTTCCAGGGAATACAATGTCAAACAGAAAGTACTAATTAAGAAGTCAGAAAATAATTTTACAATATGTTCGTTAAGGTGCATTAAACCCCCCTCCCAGACTTAATTTTTAGAAGAGACTGAATTTACAAATGAAAGATACTTTGACTAAAGTATGTCAAGAGCAATAGAAAAAGGCAAAACTGCCATTGTAGGCCTAGGTGAAAATTCTCTGCTGGGAAAAACAGCAGGCTTCAATATTGAAGGTGATGTTCTCCAAGTACTCTAATTGCCACAGAATTTTCATTAGAATTTTAGCGTGCTGAGGAATTTGCCTGAGAGCATGCAACATTGTTTATGATAACCCAAGCCACAGGATACAAAGATAATTCCCAGTATAATAAGAGTATAGAAACTGAGCAATGACACTAAGGATATTTGAGTCTGAATTCCACTGTGTTAAATGTAACTCACAATATTACAAAAGGTAGCAGTTTACAACTCAGTGCAAGAATAACAAAACATCTTTCAAGCAAAGCATTACTTAAGAGAGTAAGCTAGTATTTATGCAAATACCTGGCTATGAGGTAATTTAGGGATAACCTCAAAATTGCTAAAAATAAGAACATAGGAATGGCCCAGCCATGCCATACAGCATTGATGTAAATCTGCAGATTAAGAAGAAAAAACAAACAAACAAAGAGAGATGCGGATTATAAACTGGGGTACAGTGAGTTGCATGAAATACCATTTCCCACTGTGCTGTTGGGCTCAGAATCATGCAATTCGTATTAAAAAAATTAATAAATTTTAGCCACTCCATGACTAACAATGGCCCTGCACTCAGGAATGCAAAATCAAAACCAGGAATGAACCAAATCTCCAGAGATGACACTTAACTAGTTCTCAGCTGCCTCAGAGTACTGAGTATTTTCAACACTATAATTACTTCAAGGGGTAGGAGGAAAAAAAAAAAAGAGGTAAACCCTCAAGTCTGTGAATCTGCTACATGACCATGATATTGTCAGCAATGGCATAGAAGCCATGGTATAGAAGAAGAGTTACAGCAATTAGCCCCATACTGGGCAACAAGATAAACTCTTGCTCTATTATGTCAGGTCAATTAAATCCCAAATTTTTACCAAGACTAAAAAGATTGCAGGAAAGCAGGTTTTATTTTATGTAACGAGTACAAATACAAAGAGCTTCAAAAGGTATTCTGTTCTCTCCCCACCTTCTGAAAAGAGACACTATAGTCTCTCTGTGAGAGACACTACTGTTTTTACTGATAACCCCAAAGAGAAACATTGCTCTGGCTCCCAGGCCCCAGAGCTCTCAAAAAAACAGCTCAAGTTTCTTCTTTCAGCTTTTATTGGAAAAACGGGCTTACCAGGTGAGGCAAGAGAAAAATCAGCAGACATGGAGAAAGGACAGACAGAGGGCACTGGGAGGGAAGTCTCCTCCTCAATATTCCTTCAGCTGTGCCATGTCAAATAGCATAGGGTCTATAATTTACAGGGAGGGATTATTTAACAAAAAGTGTGTGACATTTTCACCACACAGGTTCATTCAGCTGCACCTATTGGTAATTCCTTTGACAGAAACACATTTCATATACACTATCACCAAAAGAATTTAGATCATTTAATTAACAACAGGAGGAAAGGAAACAAATCACAACTCCACTCGATACTTATGTCTCTTGGCAGCATCCAAACCTCATTATGATAGCACAGAAATGCTTGAACTTAGCTCACAGACCTGGTGTTTGCACATTGAATCCTACTGAAATCAAGGCATTTTGCCTCTCATCAGTATGATCCTAAAAAATGGCAAAGAGCCCTGGGGACAACAGGGACAATAACTTCTCATCAAATATAACCACTATCAGCATTTCATCCCTAGACAAGAAGAAACTTCGCAGAGGCTGAAGTAACCACCAAATTACCAGGACTAGGAGATGAGAAACAAGAAAGGAGAGAACAATACCCAGATAGTTCTAAGTTACTTTAATAATCACAAAACTACGCTACAATTTAAGTGCCTTTATATATAGTGGAAGTGACCACTACTGGCATTTTGCGTTAAATGAAATTACACTATTTGATACAATGTGAACTGTAGCACAACTCCTACTCAGATATGGCAGTTTCAATGAATTTCAGCAAATAATGTATTTTTTCAAGTTCTTACTACTCCTGGAGGAGTAGGATAACTTACAATAAAGGCAATAGCAGAAGTGTAGATAGAATACCAGTCTGATAAGGCAGAAAGATTCTTCACAAAATTTGTAACAGGTTTGGCACCTCTCTCTAAACAGAAGTTGAGAAAAAACAAAACTGTTAGAATTAGCTGGCAGTGGTTAAATCACTTGTAAATTACAAACAACCAAATTAGTAAAGCATAGCAATATTCAAGATATGTAATGATAAAAAGGCTCATCCAAATGAAAATAAATTAAACATACCAATGTAACCGAACAATTAAAGAATGCATTTCCAAAAACTAAAGTATCACCGAAGACAAAGATTATGTCTAAACTCTTAAGTATAGACAAACAGAAAAAAATCAGCATCCTTTGTAAGGGTACCCTGGATGCTAAAAGCAGGTTTTTCTCAGCCATGTTCATATTACCCCAAAGACCACTGCACAGGTCAGTTTGTCTCACTGAAAAACAATGTACATTAACCTGACTGAATTACAAGCCAACAAGGAACAACTTAGAATCACAGAATCATTTAGGTGGGAAAAGACCTTTAGGATCATCACTGCGTTCAACCATGAACCCAGCACTGCCAAGTCCACCACAAAACCATGTCCCTAAAGGATTGTCTCTGCAGAGCCTTCCTACCCACCATCAGATCAGTGCTCCTATTCAACTTGGTGTCATCTGCAAACTGACACGGAGCACTCCATCCTGTTGTCCACATCATCGATAAAGATATTAAACAGGACTGGCCCCAGTACTGAGCCCTGGGGAACACCACTTGTGAGCAGGTGGAGGTAGCTCCATTCCCCACCACTCTCTGGGCCTGGCCATCAGCCAGTTTTCTACCCAGCAATGCATACACCTGTCCAAGCCATAAGCAGCCGGTTTCTTTAGGAGAATGCTGTGGGAAACAGCATCAAAGGCTTTATTTCAGTCTAGGCAGACAACATGCAGAGCCCTTCCCTCCCTTGCTGCCTATAGAGATCAAGACTTGGAAATCACTGGGAACAACAAGGTTCTGGAGAGCTCTGAGTGACCATCAGGCACCTCGGACAACAGGGATCTAGGGTTTGTGGCTCACCTAATGGAAGTTAAGAACCACCCAAAGTTGAAGTTTAATATTGTTCTTTAAAAGGTATTCTGAAGGCAATGCATGTACACCACTGCCAACAAGTCAAAAGTATTCTCCCAAATGAAACTACAACAAATACAACAAATAAAATACTGCTAAGTACTTACTTAATCTTCTCATATTCTCAGTCAACCTGAAAAATAACAGATAAAAGCAATTTGTTAAATAGACAACTAGTGCACACCTGTGTACATTTGATCCCTGTAATACTGTTCACAGTTATAAACTGTATATGCATAAAGCTTCACTCTTGCCTGTTACAAAACGTGTTTCTAGTAACTAAGACAGTTTACCTTGCATCAGACCGAAAACTGAAGTTTAAAAGCTCTCCTGCCTAAGTTCATGGTTTTTGGGAGGTGTATGACAAAGCCTGGTAAATAATATAAATCTTACTTTATTTCAGACAGCAGATAAACTTAAGAGTACATGTTTAGTCCAAAGCATCCACAAAACTTTCGAGGTAGTTTTGTACTTTTGGTCTTATTATTTGTTATTGTAACAACAATAACAAATTGTTATTGTTACATGCTCAAACCATGCAAAAGGCTAGTTAAAAAGAGAAAAAAGTGACAAGAAAAAAAAGCAACTTGTAAAGGCACCCACAATTTCTCACAATGACATTAGGGATTTACCTTCTAGCACTAAGTGGCTCTTCTGTTTCCACTGTATTCTCTTCTGGCTGAAATCTGAAGTCCTCAAGATACTCCCCAAATTTGTCACAAAACCACTTTTGGAGTCTCGAACAGACCGTGTGACTACGCTTATCTACAAAACAGAAGCACTAAGTATCAGGACAATGCTAGAAGACATCTTTATCCAATGCCAGCCCCTGTTCCCATGCACCATGCTCCACTGGGAAGCAGACTTTGTACAGCTTCCCTGTCCTTCACCAACAGTCTTCGTGGAAATGCGCAATTCATTTCTGCCATTGCACAGGAACCCCAACTGCATTAAGTTGGTAGAATAAGACCAAAGGTAACTCCTGCATTGCTCTCACAGGACAGTACATGGAAGCATCTTATCACCTTGAGTACAAAGAGTAAAACATCATAACAAACAATAATTTTTAGCAAACACAGTAAAAACATTTTCTGATTAAGAGACTTCTGTGAACAAAAGACTGATGTAAATCTCAGTGCTCCTGTTGTGCTGCAGGGTCACCTTGAGAAAAGCAAGTGCAAAGCAAAACACTCCTGAGCAGAGAGCTGGACAACCACCTTGCAACCACGGGGATTTGACAGGAAAGGGAGGTGCAAACATAAGCAAGATTCTGCTAGAGGCAGTTTTACGTCCACTTTCCAATCACTGATAGTCTATAAAGATTGTGTGTGTGTCTTCATAGAACAATACAAAAAAAAAAAAAAGGCAGTTTCTTTTTTTCTAAAGTCAAGCCTCAGAAATCATGCTGCATGTGCCACTTTCTATATATGGAATGTACAGTCATAATACTACCTGGCAAGTCGCATACAGCAAAATAATGATGTGACACACACTTTCTGTATGTCAGTTTCAGCAGAGAAATGTAACACAGTATAGGCATAACATGGAAATAATAGCAGGGTAAAAGCCTTAAGGCACGGCATGTGAGAACAAAACAATCACCTGTAACTCAAAATTGTGGTCTAGAAGGAACAGACAGACTATTTCGAAACATAGCTCAATACAGCAATGCCACAAAGAGGATATTGGTCATAATTACTCCAGGACCAAATTTAGTACAGAACTCCATGAAATTAATATATGATTAAACAGAAGCATGGAAGATTAATCAGCCAATTACAACAGCCAAAATGATGCATTTAAGCTTGTCAGAAAAAGCCACTGGTGCCCAGAAAATAGAATCAACTATTTATTAATGATTTACAATGAAATCTAGAAAAACAAAGACAGTTTACAGCTAAGACAATACTTCCATTTGAAAATAAAAATATTAAGTAGCTTCCCATATGCTAATACTTCAGAAAGTACTGAGAAAGAAATTTTGAGTGTACGAGAGAAAAAAATGTCAGATTGTAGTTCACATAACAGAAAGCATTGACAATATGGAAGGACAGGAGTAGAAATTTCAGATTTAGTCCACAGATTTAAAAGCCTAAGTCTCCATCATAAGGTGTGCAGAGGAAAGTTAAAGTGTACTGAAAGATTGAGAATTTGACTGTTGCCTTAGTTCTTTCAGAAATCACTACATTATTGAATTCATAATAAACATCAGCTTGAGAAATGTGTATGACAGCATAGGAGTCAAAAAAATTAATAACCCTTAAGCTTACTCCTTCTCCAGAATGTCTCTTCTTTTAGAGGAAGGAAGTAGTAATATGGTTAGTGGCATAACAGAACTTCTGAAATTGAGAACAAAATAGAACATTTTTTCTATGTATTATACCTATTTTCTGGTAAGTCAAGGATAAGCAAAGCATGCAAGAACGATGAAGTGAGCCAACAGGTTTCATTACATACCTAAAGGCTTTACAATACACAATAAATTCTTTGCTCAGGTATGCAAAGTCAACTACACAAGCCAAATGCAGAATCATGTACAGAGAGAGAACTTGCTTGAATGGTCATTCATATTCAGTTTCGCCAGAAGCAAGGTTTGATCTTGTAAGGATTTAAAAAAAAAAAAAGGAAGAAAAAAATCCAACTGAACCTTAGTGCTGTTAGAGAGCTGACCAAGCTCACCTGTTCCATTGGCCTGTGCCTGTGGCTTTGCAGGTTGCTGAGCTGCAGGCACCTCTTCCGCTCTACAAAGAAAACAGAAACAATGTGAAATGTTACAGAGGAAGAATTTTTTCCCTTTAGGTAAAGGAAGCAGCAGAACCTCCATGGTTTCCACAGCTGAGATTATACAATCATGACATGAGAAAACCCAGCTTAGTCCCCTTCACAAGATTCAAAATACTCATTGCACTTAGGATCCCGGGAAATACCATCCACTGTGAGGAGAGGTGGGGTTTAGCCATTCCTGTCACCAACAGCTCAATTTCATCTTACAACTACTCAGCAATGCAGTATCAAATTTCTTGCATTATTTATGCCTTTGTGTGGTATAACCGTTGCAATGCCTGCCAGGAAAACTCTTCAGAGCCATGACTTTTCCCACAGCGATAAATCAAAAGGGATTCCGTATCACAAGCTGATAACCACCGCAGTAGAGCAAAACCACAACTTAACGCACGAATCTCAAATTCTGCCATTGATACTAGGGTCAAACACCACTCAACTTCACAAGAGGAAAAGGTGTTAAGAATGATTTAAAATGTTATGTTGTAAGCTCTCAAAATACACAGACCACAACCAATTTGAAAAATACCTTTAAGTACTTGAAAAACTGAAATAGCCTAAAAAACTGCAACAAAAATGTTCTAAAAATACATGTCAAGTAGCAGTCATCATTGGTCTCCCCTTTCAAGATAAGTCAAGAATATTCTCATCCATTAAAAGTGAACAGATTTTTTAAAACACAAATGCTTTCACCATTCTGTACACGCGCAAGGCTTTTAATTACATTTGCACACAGCCTCCAACTGCCAACCTGTCTTGAGAATACTTCAGGCTTCAGTCCCAAAGTCTTCAGTCATCCATGTAGATGTCATACAGAAAGATTTTTCTAATGAAGCAGCAGCTTTGACAACATAACACCAGCCACAGCAAGCTTTATTTGACAGGGAGTTGTATGATTGAAAAGATTACTTCTCAAAACAAAAAAGTGTCAGTTGTGCAATTTCATGATCACTCATCAGGCAATATAGGTACTTTCAAATGTTCATTCCATCTTTTGCTCCCCAGGCAAGGAATCAAGTGAAACATGGTCAGCAAATGAAGAGCAAGAAGAGGGATCCCACTGCACTGGGCAGATTGCAGCAATACAGACAGACACACCGTCCTCTCTCCTGCTGTTCCTCTAGAAAGGACATCAGGAAAAGACCTCACTGTACTGTCTGCTCACGGAAAAGGTAATCACTAACATGTGCTGTCTCAACATCATCATACATCAATGAGTATGATGGAGAAGCTATAGAACTTGTTACCTCCCGTCCTACGCATTCTCCATCCTTAATGAGCTTTCCACATCCTTGTTCTTTTCTAAAAAGAACATTTAGAAGTAATTTACTGATTTATGAATTACAACTTGATATTTATTAAATAAGCTGAATTCAATGTTTTTTGCTTTGAAAGACACTTGCTTTCAAGACTCGCCAGGACTTTTCCCCATGGCTTCTGTATTTGCAGCAACTCTTCTTTTCAAAAGCCACCTGAAATGTCACCAGTTTATTTTCTTTAACTAAACTTTAACTTTGATTCCTGTGCCATTTTCCCCCAGTTTCTATATAAGCCACAGGTTCCTCACCTAAAAACTCCTCCTGTCTTTGCTTCTTCTCCCACACCCTTGCATCTCCTCCATTTCCAGCTCTCAAAAGACAGACAGCAATAAACATGATCAAATTTGCACCAACTACTATACAGTGGCATCTTGTTTTCCTCTATCAGCACATCCAATGGTTACAACATACAGCTGGGCATTTTAATCTGAAATCTGTGTTTCATTGAAGCTGAAGACCTATTTAGGTGGAAAGGAGGCTTGTCATTCACAAGCAGGCAGGAGCCAGTTACTCAACCCATTCCAGCTGTGTGGAGACACTGACTGGGGTGGTGTCACACCAGAACAGCTCCTGTGACAGAGCCAAGACGAGATCCCACCACTGTCAGCTGTCAGAGTCTTCAGGCTGGGTCTTCCTTTGGCACGCTGGGATGTATTTTCAAAAGCAGCACAGCACCATTACTCCCTATGTTTCTTGGGCAAAAAATCAAGAAACCCTCATCAAGAAGTAGTTCTGCATAGGAGTCTTACTGGGCTCCACCAGGAGCACATGACAGTTGGCTTTGGCCCTTCTTGCTGCTTTTGTTTCATTTTTTTGGCAATGTCTTACTTGCCATCTGCCTGTTACTCCCTCCCCATGAAGAATCTGACCTTTACGAATCATCAGGTTAATGACAGCTCATTACTGCACCTGTGAATCAGGTTATAATTAGCCACTTCAGACAGATCTGGGCCAGGAAGCTCAGAATTCACTGTTTGGGCTTGCAAACCTACTGGGAAGTTCAATTCCAAAACCAGGTCATGTTGAACCATTCAGTTCATCAAGACCACTGGCGGAGGGGAGAAATTATCTTTCCAACAGTTTCTGAACCACTCTTCATGCCAGAGATGATTTTAAAGGCTGAAAAACATAAATAGTCCCAGAACAACACTGTGTTCCTATGTGGGCTTCCTAACCGCAGCCTGAACCTAAGAAAACAAGCTGCATTAATTCCTCTTGGACCACACTTTCCACCCAGAAGAAGGGTGTAACTGGTAACACCAACACATCCCCAGCATGAAGCTAGGTCATCTTTATGCAACTAGAGATTGCAGCCATTTAAAGCACAGGCTGTTTGAAACAGATAAGAGCAACCTCAGACAGTGGAGGAGACAAACACAAACTGCCTTNTTTTTTTTTTTTTTTTTTTAATATACTGAGGTCAAGGAAGCATCAACAGTAATGAATACTAGAGCTGTTCTGACCAGGACACATGTACCACTCAAAAGCAACTAGCACACCCTGATGCAGTGTCCATTCAGTGCTGCCCCACAGAACAGCATCAAAGTGTTATTTTTTTGATTGCAAGTATAACACAAAAGTTAAAGGACCCTTGACACTGAAGGCCATTCCCCTTAAATAAGGTTTGTGCATATTAGGCCCTGAACACAGCTGCAAGTTGAGATGTGCGTGAATCAACAGAATGCCCCAAAAAACTGGATGTAGACCAGAGCTGATGCACAAAAGAGATGCAGTCACTGCCAGGATGTTCTCAGACATATTCAAAGCAATTTTCCCACAGGCTAACTCCAAGTTCACAAGAGACCCACCACCAGCTTCCAACCACTGTTGTAGAAGACATTCAAGGCTGTTAACACCTTTCCTACTGCTCAATGTGTATGCACTTCCATCAAAAACACATTCCAACCTCATAAATGTAAAAATAAGTAGATATTTTCTTAGCCTAGCTTAAAGACATATCTTTCAGGTATGCATGGCTTCTTACCCTTAAAAGCTGTTAAAAAAACAAGTTAAATAATTTTCATGTTTTCTATCTCCTTCCTGTTAAAATACATCAAACATTTCAGAAGAAGCCCTTGCTATTCCCACCCACAATGAACGAATAGTGACTTATGCAGAAGCATTGTCTAACTGGTCCTTGTAAAAATAGTTCATAAAGATATTAATAAGAAGGTTTGCTGCGTAAGTCACAGGCTGCTGGTAAGTGCTCTTGCGAAACTTTTTGGGTTTTTTGTTTTCCTCTCTGTGATTGTAGCTCACAATTTGCAAAACAGAATAGCAACAGCTCACACAAACTATTTCAGATTATTTATGCATCATTCCACTACCAAAATGTCACAGGCTTCAGCTGCTGTACCAAATGCTGGGATGTTCTGAGCTGTGGAAAACTTCAACTGAGACCACTAGATTTCTGAATACTCAGATACACAAACAATAAACACCATGACAAACAGAAACACCAATAATCCTCTTCTCCCACTCTACCCTCTTCCCTGTGCACAACTGTGACCTTAATGAAGGAGGCCCATGAACTTCACTAGAAAAAAAAAAAAATCAGTCTGGGGAAGATAACACGGGCAGCTACGTGCACAAGTGGTCTAAACCAACCAGGCCACCGAGCAACTGCTACGGCCTTAAGATCCATGCAGCTAAGCAGAGTAAGGAGAGACAACATCAAATGTGATGCTTTGCATCATCAAGATGGATGTCCTCGAAGCTGAAAGGACCTAGGGAATGGGGAGGTGTTTCAATTTGTCAGTGCAGTGGCAAGGAAGGCTCAAATTCCAGTTACTCCCATGCATTTAGAGCTGTGCTGTGGCACTGGGACGTCCTTGCTGCTGCTAAAACAGGAGTAACGAGGACTGGGCAGTCTGGAGAAGACACAGGTTTTGAAAAGGCAAAGCATATGAAATGGCATGGCAAAGGCTCTGGCATTCAGCAGCTCCAGGCAGGCAAGATCCCAGAGGGAGGGCAACAGAAGAGGTGAAATGAAGAATATCTCAACTAGAAAGTGTCATGGCACTTCTGTAGCTACAACAGTATGTATGGCCAAGTAACACACACATACATGGATGTTAATGATGTAGTTTTACAGGAAAACATAGACAGCTGCTCTCCCTGTGAACTACTAATTTATTTTAAGAGCACCTAGGCTGGAAACACATGCTTTCATCAGCACTTCCCAGAGACAGTCAAAGATCTCAAGTGGCTTTTGGCTTTACAGTGAAGATATTTCTCTTACCTTGTTTTAAGTACTTCGTTGACTCTTTGTTCTAGTTCTAATCTCCTCTGCCGTTCCTTTTCTAGCTCCTGCCTTAACGTTTCAGCGTTTGTTTCTTCTCTCAGCTTCCTGAGCTCCTCCTCTGTTAATTAAAGAAGAAGATTTAGTTCCCCTGAAGTATTGCTATATGAAATTTAAAATCTAATTATGACAGATTAGGTGGGGGGGAATTTTTTTATCCGTGCTATACCAAATATGTTCACCAGAAAAAAACAAGTATTCAAGAGCTAGACAGACTTCATAAAAAGCACACAGCTGTATCAAGTACAAAATGTTCCATTACAATTGTTCAGCAAGGAGGAAAACAACTCTAAAGTTTTCCTTCCAAGATGCAAAATAAGCCCTTTGTACAAGCTATCTTTATTTAAACACAACATACTCTTCATTTCCCAAAGAAATAACCAGCAGGAAAGGGTGTCCATTGCTAAATCCAGTGGTTATAACAACAACAACAAAATATGTTTTCTTCCCTCATGTCTATGGGTAGGAAACCATGAACTCACAGGAAGTTATATGATGCCATATAAACCCATGCCCACCAATTTCTGACACAAAGTCAGATGGTCCCTCTATGAGCCTCAGCACCTTGAAGGAGTTGTGAAACAAGAAACTAAGTTAAAATTTTTACACTTTTCCAAGGTTAGTGTGCCCTACTAAATTCTATATAATAATTATGCATATTAATATACTCACATATTTACTTATACAAACACATACACACTCTCACAACATTATATTTTTCACAAGAAGTTAGTATCAACTATGCATAAAGCTTTTTTGTGGCTAATTAGCCTCGGTTTTTTGTCACTGGCAGTGTCCTTGCTCATGACCTTATTTTACTCTAGAGCTAAAACGGGGTCACTATTACTGACAATTTTTCCCAGATCGGCATACATGAGACATGGCAAAAATAAGATTGGGAATCTCTTTTTTTTTTTTCTTTTTAAACCAGAATTTACTCTATGTTTTGTTCTCTGGGTTGGTTTTTAAGCCCAATCACAACAATCAATAGTAGAACAGCAGGTATATTTCAAGTTTACAATACACCAGAACAGAAGATACTTGCTAATTCCACTATCATCACAGACACAGGGGTTCAGGCTTCTTACACTGTTTTACAAGATTGATACACTATGTTGTACCCTCCAGAGGGTTGTTACACAAGCTTTTGTTTCCTTTCCCATACTGTCTTCTAAATCTTTAATAATCAGAAAATTTTGGTATCTGACTCAAATCATTATCACAGGATCACCAGGTTGGAAGAGACCTTCAAGATCACCAAGTCCAACCCATGCCCTAACACCATCGCAACTAAACCATGGCACTGAGTGCCACATCCAATCTTTTTTTAAACACATCCAGGGATGGTGACTCTACCGCCTCCCCAGCCAGACAGTTCCAGAACTTTATCATTCTTCCAGTAAAAAACCTATTCCTAACATCCAACCTAAATTT